>JASDQU010355559.1:0-12000 GCA_032191745.1 Picea mariana
CGATTCTGTGGTTTTCTCCCGCTCTGGGTTTCCACGTAAAACACTAGTGTATTGTGTATGTGTATGATTGATCATTTGTTCATTTCTTATTTACTCTGCATTTATTGGATGATAATTCTACATTGATTTAACACTTGGATTATATGGTTAAAAGGGATTAAATTGCTCTATTACTGATTCGCCCCCCTCTCAGTAATCCAACACTTTAGAATAACATACCATCCACAGTCAGATGGGAAGATAGAGAGATTCAACTAAGTAATTGAAGACATGTTGAGAATGTATGTGATGGATAATCCATCTAAGTGGGAAGATTACTTCCACTTGGTTGAGTTTAACTATAATAATGGGCATCAAGCTTCATTGAAAATGAACCCATTTGAAGCATTGTATTGAAGGAAATGAAATACTCGAGTTAGTTGGGGCAACCCACCAGACAAAGTGGTACTTGGGCCAGAATTTCTTAAGGATATGGAAGACCAAATGGTTAGAATTAAGCAAAATTTAAAGGCAGCTCAAGATAGACAGAAAATTTATGCAGATAAGAACATGATAGCTAGAGAATTTAAAGTGGGGGAGTATGTGATTTTAAAAGTGAATCCCAAGCAGAGCTCTTTGAAGTTGGGTATTTGTACAAAGCTAGCAACCATATTCTGTGGTCCATTTGAAATATTGGACAGAATAGGACCAACTGCATACATTCTTGCATTGTCTGCTTCCATGAATGTGCATAATGTATTTCATTTCTCTTTGCTAAAAAAATATGTACATGATCATAGCTATGTTATTGACTGGCATCTGATTTAGGTAGAGATAGAGAGAGACTTTCAGGTCCAACCAATGTGAATATTGGACATAAAAGTCAAAATGCTTCGAAATCGAGTTATAGAGCTAGTAAAATTCCAGTGGACCTACTATGGTCCTGAAGATGCTACTTAGGAGCATGAACATGCCATGTGGGAAGAGTACTTGTAATGTTTTGAACAAATTTTGAAATTTTGTTTATGTTTTGTATATGCACTGAGGATAGTGCCAAAATAAGGGGAGGGGGATGTAACACCCCAAGTTTCAAGCCCTGTATTAAATAATATATTGTGTTAATCCATGAAAGGGAAGAGTGCCCAGACAATTAAAGAGGCCAGTGTGCCTAGGAAATGTAATGTTTGATCATTGTTAATAATAAATACATCACTGGCTGCAAGACGAACAAGGACACGATTTATAGGGGGCTATGATTCCACAAGAAAGGGGGCTTGAGGGGATAAGTATTTATTTTACACTTTATTCACCCATTTTGTTGGAGAATAAAAAATATATGATCTTCTTAGAGGGGGAGGACAAGTGGTTCCTTAATTCCAAAAATTACATAAACCCGTCCTTGGTATATTTAGGGGGTTCTCATTCTTATTCTCCTGGATGCTTCTTCTTCACTCACTCACCCACTCACTCAATTGATCATTGTTCACACCTTTCATTATGTTCTCACTCCATTCATTCTTTCACCCACTCATCCTTCCTCATTGGTGTCTTGGCTTGGGGAAAGGAAAATGAACTGTTGGAGAGGATCCATGGTTTTTTTTGGTTGTAAAGACTTTTGGTGTATTCCATCCATGAATCAAGGCCTGCATGTATGAGATGTTTTGGCCTATGTTCATTTTTCCTCACAGCTACGAGTCCTAAGAGTCCCGACATGGAGATTCTAGAGCAGTTGCATTGGATCCCTGGAAGGAGATGGATAGCATGAAGGACTGCATGACAGAGAAGGGGGTTCATTCTCTTGGGTTGTGTAGGCTGGGTAGAAGAGAGTCGTTGTACTTTGGATTGTTGTTTGTACAGAAAACACTATGAGAGCTTGAGTGCTGAATGATTTGGGAAGTCGAGTGACACTATGGAACTGTCCTTGTGGATTCATAACCCTAGATCAGGGGTGACACTATTGTTGAGACATGGAATAACAATGTCTATGGTTGGGTGGAACATCCTTGATTTGCATTCAGTTGGTGATTTGTTTCATTAAAGATAAGTGCTCTATGTTATGGTTTTATTTTCTTGTGTATTTATTTTGTTGTTTATTTATTTATCTCAGAAATTTGTATCTATAATATGCATGCTTGTTGGTTTATGTTTTGCATGACATATGTATCAGATATTTATGTCGTAACATGAATCTTGATCTATGCATGTGAATACTGCATGCAACTTTATTAATTACAAGTTATATCAAAGTCGAAAAAGAAGTCCAGAAGTGGGATGGCAATGGTGTAGCTCGAACTGTGGGTGGTTGGGTACGTTATAATTTTCATTACGTTTTGAAGCGACTTCATCATTGTCTCCTTCCATGTTTTTTGATTTGAACTTCATGATTTCCAACATGAAATTCAAACTGAATTTTGATTTCATTGATAATAGGGCTTTTGGTTTTTCAGGACCTTTCTACTGACGAATGAATGTTATGACTTGAAATGAAATGCAATAATTTATGTCCTATAAGTCTTATGCTATGGTTCTTGTTTTCTTATTTTTATTATAAGTCATGTTGGGCTCCATTTTTGTCATATTTTCCTCCATACAAATACACTCATCATTACACCTTCTCCCTACATTTCATCAATAATATATCCCTAATTACACCTTAAACCTTCAATATCTCATGTTATTCATCCTATGTGGTTAATACATAGTTTTCCATATCTTTTGTGATTAATAGGATGATTATACAATAGTTTTGTTGATGATGGTTTAATCCTATGCTTCTATGTCCAACCAATATGTTTTTTCATTGGAACTCATCCGATACCCATACTGAAGGTCATCTGGTACTCACACTCCAAGTCATCTGATACTAGAAGGTTCTACAGTCAATCGATACCTGCACAGTCATCTGGTACCCATACCCCATGTCATCTAGTACTCCCACTAAATGGCATCCATTACTCACAATTCAAATCATTCAGAACTAGAATGTTCTAGAAACCATCCCGTACCAAAATGTTCTAGGTCATCTGGTACCAGCATCAACAACCATCTCGTCCTAGATTATAGTCGAAAATTTGACATGCTTCTAGAGGAAAATGGGGGACATGGGTTTTGGCTAGAATGACTTTGACATGAAAAAATGTGAATTAGAATGCACCCAAATTGCATGTGTGGACCTCCATCTCAGGGGGGATGATTTTGCAAAAAATAGTAAAAATCTCAAACTGCCAACTTGTGCCTTGATTTTTGAGTAGATGGTATCATATCTAGGAATTCTAAGATATGGGTTTTGTCTAAAATATGGAAAATTTAGTATAGTCCAGGAATGTTTTCAAAATTTGAATTTCTTTGGAAGATATGGGTGGATCCCTAACTCGAATATGCCCAAATTACAATAAAACCCAGGTTTTTGAGATTCTGCCTAAAAATGTAACATTTGAAATCTGAGCATTGGGATTTAGTCCCATCCACTCCTCAATGATTCTTCATGTATAAATAAGTCTCATAGGAATGTGAGAAAGATTCATTATTGTGATGAAGTTTTTGTAAGTGGGAGATTTGTTTTTGTGAGAAAGATTTAAGGAGTTGGTTTCCATGTAAAAACAAGGTTCCATGATTAAATGAAAACATGGTTGTTGTTGATCTATTGTGAATCTCCTTGGTTTGATCTGATCTTTCTCAGTAGTGATAGCCACTTGGGAAGGGCCCCTCAATGTGGGTAAGCATTTATATGTTCCCTTTATTTAGTTTTAGTCCATTGCATTTTCATTTTATTGTATGGTGTGTTTTCTAACTAGTTTTCTCTTTAATTGCAGTTTTGGTTTTTATTCAATATTAATAAGACTCAAGATTCATTCTTCATATGTGTGCAAATTTATTCCAATTTTATAACACCACTTCGTTTTTTACACAACTGAAGTTTTTTTTGGCTCCTTTGAACATTGTTGACACCGGATTCATGTGACAGTTGTATAATCCATTTATGCACTGTCTTGGTGTCAATAATCGGGTTTTCATAAACAATATGTTTGTGGTATCATTTCTTGAGGATCTTATCACTATTTACACCTCTCTCATATGACAAAACCTCTTAGTAACATTTATAAAGTCACTCTTGAACATTGGATTTGATCCCTGCTCATGAGATTTGGAACACATGGTGTATATCAATTTTTTTTATGGAATCTTCCTTATTGAAATAAAAAATTACAACATCTCATAGGACTGATATATTTATTGTGATTTCTATATTAATGTTGGTGCATGGATTAATAATTCTAGCATGTTCAAGTTTCAGACTTTGGGTTCAGGTTCTGGATAAGATAATTCTTTAGTGATAACTATTGACATTTCTTTGTCTTATTATCACAAACATATAACATACATACCTTGAAGCCTAATGTAATCATGCGATTCTTAAATATTGTTGCATGCACTCATATGCAGAGTATGTTGGCATCCATTGAATATAAAGTGCATCTCTTTATGTCTATTTCTTTCCATAGATCATTGTTGAACATTTCCATTCATTCAGTAGTTTAGAGGTCCATTGTTTGATTACATAGATTTCATTATTGTTGTTGTACCCATTTGAATAATTGTCTTGAAATTTTAGTTTCATTTGTTTACAAGTGATTTTTCATATTTTCTTCACTGTCTTTTAATCTAGTTTTCTTGTAGCTTAGCTAACCACTACTAGAATCCATTGAAGGACAAGAAACTTAAGTAAGATACTCACGATTAATCACATGAAGAACACCCTGAGTGCATGAAAGACTATGATCTAAGCCTTTATAGCACTAAGTTATTCATGTGTCCCTGTCATGAATCCTTAGTGTTTATCTCCTGCAATTTACATTTAAATTATGCAGTGTGGGTTTGAATATTGTTTTGACGGCTTTAGATTAGACTAGGCTCCAATCCTGCATTTTCTATACTTGTACTTTGAAGCTTACAAGCCCGGGTTGATAATTTAATTTTGGGAATTAATAGTACATACATTTATCCCAACAAATCATGATTATGAGTTTAAACATAAGCTACATAATCAACTTTGGGTAATCAAAGACTTGGGTTTGCTTGAAAATAGGGGAATTGATTACATATATTCCAATCCTATTATCAGAAATGATTGATAACATTGTTATAATTGTGTTTTTATAAATCCAAAAGTTGTAATGTTACCTTAACATCAATCTTGGTTCTAATGTTATCATTTGAATTTTGTGTAAATGGCTTGGTAATCAATATTTTGGTGATCTTTAAAGACACTCTTTCTTTGATTTCATATCATTATTTTATTAAGGCATGTGCCTCTATATGTATCGATATCATGCAACAAGATATTTCATAACTCGAGTTAATGAGTGATCGTGAGTTTTGATATGGATCAATGTTTTATTCAAACATGTGCTTTTTAAAGGAGTAATATTGTTATGTCTTATTAGTCCCTACCATAGGCATAGAGGGACTATAACGATCGATAATTCGTTGACTACATATTAGTTTGTCCTTTGACCATAAATATTTGCATAATACCTATTGTTGGATCTATGGAACTAAAAACATATATTTTTATATAATAAAAAGTAGCATATATGTACTGATCTGATTGGATAAGAGATTGGAGGTCTTATTTCCGACATCGTTATTCCCAATGTTTTATATGGGAACATATCCAAAATTTTTATCGTATACAGTCTTTTTGAATCATATATTTTTCCTATGTATTGCTTGAAGGTGGATTAATACTAGCATTAGTTCGAATGTTTCTATTAGCATTTTCTTCTCGCTGAATATATCCCTAAGTTTTTATTTGTACTAATCATATTTAAATGCTTATATATCCAAGCTTTATAGTGATCGATAATTCCAAAGTTTATAACGTCCTTGTCGCATGTATTTGTATTGAAATGTATTGACACTTTTTTTGAGGTGCTTGAATAGGCTTGACAGCTTAAATGTTTACATGACGTGAGGTCCTCCAACATGCCTGGCGACTTAAATGTTTGCATACCACGAGGTCCTTAGACAACCTGACAGACTTAAATGTTTATCTAAATATGCTTCTTGGAGTACATTTTTCCTCGAAATTTTCCATACAATGTTGCAATGATTTTTTACAATATTGTTGTCCACCAATTAAGCAAAACAAGTTTTGGCCTTTGAATAAAGAAACAACTACATTAAATGGTGGCAGTGGTGGATAGAGTGATTGGTCATGCAAGTGGGGGTGGGGATAGACTCATTGGTCATCACTATTGCAACAATTAGTTTTCAAGTGGTAATTGATAAGAAGCTTTCTATCAAGAGGAGGAGCTAAGAAACATTAGAATGTAGCTTTGCTGAATGTAATGGAGACCTAAAATCTTGAGTAATGTTGTTAATAAATAAAATTTGTAAAAGATGTTGAAGTTCAATTCTAGGTATTTAATTATTCATTATTTGATTGTTAATGTATTTGGTATAATGAATCAATATTCTATTCACTTATAAAATTGGAGTGATTTTGTTTGGTTGTATTTTATTTAGATTTGAATTGTTTTGTTGTATTTAACATATATTTTATTTTCAATTTCACTCAAACATTGAGAGGCGTTGCAAAGCTAAATAGTGAGCAAGGGATGATGTACATACCTGAGGAATTGTGTGCTTTAGTGTATGGAGCTTGCTTACAAAAGTTTCTAATATACTTCCCTATTTCAACAGTACAAAAACATTGAGGGTAATCAACAAAGTATAGATTTAACATATTAAATAGTTTAATGGGTAAATGTTGAAAACAAAATTCTTCACAAAAAACTCACCAGTAAGGCTTGACCTTTTTCCTTGCTTGTCGTGTCCACACCTCTCGTGATGACTGGTTGAGCCTGCACATTATTGTTCATAATAGCTTAGTGATTCTATTCGACCTCTACAATTTCAAAGTACAAATTGATGATCCCTTTTTTTCTCTCTCAATATATACACAGTGGATCTCCTAACTATAAAAAGCGTTCAACAAATCCANAATGTCCCTACGAAAACTAATAGGATTGACTTTTGCACTTGATCATACCAAATTAAGCATTAGTCGCACAGAAGTTGTATGCATGCTAAATGCCAGCGACAAGTCGTACATATTTCTTGAAAATAAGTTTATAATTTGGGATAACTGCACATGACAAGCTCCATTGTATTAGTGCAGAAAACTTGTGTGAAGAATAAATTTATGTGCAATAACTGTAATTAAGGGGGGGAAAGAAAGAGAGAAGATGCAACTATATTACAGCTAAGACTAGAATAAGTTTTGAATATGCAGACGATAGCATCTTGGACAAGGAAAAATCATGTACGTAGTTTATCCCAACTTATGAAGGTAGAACTTTCTCTTGGCTCAAAGTTGCACTTACGTTAATAATTAAGGATGTGCTACATTAAGAAAGGTGCCATTTCCATTGAAAATTTCTACTTTAAACAAGCAGAAGAAGAATTTACGAGAAAGATACCTCCGAACTAGCAAAGGGGAAAAATACAAAGATATGACGATCTAGACTCCTCCTACAACCAACGACTGTGATCAACTGCATAAATCTTAGCTTTGGGGTTCCTTTCTCCTAATCACCACCAGACTCCTGAATATCCAAATGTCAAATTTACGAAGGGTGAAGATCAATGAATGAGACTTTTCAGTTGATCAACAGTGGAAATTAACTCTGGTACTTCATAGCTTCAGGGCTTTGACCTCTTTCCAAAGGATACGTCTAAAATATTCGTGATAGATGAACATTGAAGGAATTACCAATCAACGACCCCCACTTCACTCTAATATCGACTGAGATATTCTTTGGAACTCCAGGCTTTTGGAATTTCTCCTCCTAGCAACACAAGGACCAAAATATCCCAGAGTGTCAGATCTCTACACTGTAAGATCTACGACTCACGTTCCTTGCGCTCAGATCCAACGACTTGGATTTGATCTCCTCCACTTCACGTGTCTTCTCTCATCTGGGGTTGATCCAATGACCTAGATCTAATATTTCATCCCAAATCCAACGACTCTTACAACCTCCTTTCCTTTGCGGCTCTACTTTCCTTCAACAAATGAATTCTCTCAAGTTTTTCAAAGGCTTGGCCTTTGATCTTTCTTCTGTAGGGTCAACTCCTTGGCATATGTTTGCATTCTATGAAACGCTACCCCTATTAAGCTTGGAACTTGTAATAATTTCTCCTACGCACACTTGTTCTTCTCTTACATTCTATAACTTAGAATGTTCTCTCCTTCTGCACTCCTTGCATAGGCTCTGCACACATTTGCACTATCTCTCCTGATCTTTCAACTCTTCAAATTCAAACGGTTCAATCCTGTGTTCCTTCATATAACTTCTTGTGCCCTCCTAGTACTCTGTACTCTTCCTCCTAATCTTGACAAACACTTTTACAAATTGTTGTCTTTTTCCACTCCTTGTACTCTATCTCCTAAGTCCTAGACTTTATAGGCTCATATGCACACTTATTGCATTTACTCTGTGCAGACTTGAACTATTCCTCTTGATCTTATAACTCCTGACATGCTCTTCACGTAACATTATTGACTGAGTTCTTGTGCAGTCCTTGCACTAGATTCTCAGAGTTCTCAGTAACTCTGGTGTGCACTCCTTGCACTATCCTTCCCTTGATATTTTATACTTCTCTGAGTGTAGGCACATTCCTTGCGCTTGCTATGTGAACTCCTTGCACTATCCCTTATGAGATTATGATTGGCTCTGGTGTGCCCACCTAACACACTTCTCACATAACTCCTTAATGAGTTATAGTGTAATCCTTGTGCTGGCTTCTCAGAGTTTTCATTAACTCTGGTGTGCACTCCTTGCACTGCCTTGAGAGTCGAAAACACTTAGATATTCACACAGAAAGGGAATTCTATCTATTCCTGTAAAGGGAACATTTATATACTCATGGAATTCACATATGCACAATTAAAATTCAGTAAGCATTCATAAACACATGCCCATTCACATAGAACACACACACAAAGATTCATATGCAGGGAAATCTACTTTTCTATTAAATCTAAATGCTTTTTACAATGTTTACAAGACTGGACTGCAACAGAGTCTCAGTTCTTCTCTCCTCCCCTCTCTTGAGAACTATTCTCTTCTCATGCATTATCATGCCTTATGATTTCAATACATTGAGATTTTTACAAAAGAGGGGATTCTTGAGCCTTCCTCACCTACTTACATTAAATTACATTTAATTTACATCTAGTCTGAATCAGATCTAGATTCATTTACCTATCAGCCATTAACAATGAAATACATACAACCTGTACAAATACAATGTCTCTACTCTCTTTGACCCTTTACAATATTAATTAAATTAAATTTGAGATTTAAAATCAAAATGAGAAGGTTGGCGCTTCTCTCTCCTTGGGATCTACTCCATCCATGTGTGTTGTTGCGCTAGCTGCTGACGTGCTACTGATGCTCCTACATCATTTCCCAGGACATGAAAAATAATTATGTAGAAAAGAGAAGGACATACTAAGATTTCAAATCGGGTGAGCATGTATTAATTTAAAAGTAAAACAAAAAATAAGAACGCTATGATTAGGAAGTTTCTTAAAGCTGGCAACAAGATACTGTGGGCATTTTGAAGTCTTGGAGAAGTTATGCCTAGTTTCATACATGATAGCATTCTTTTCATCTAAGAGATTTCATAATGCATTTCATGTTTCTTTATTGAATAAATATGTTCCTGACCCTAATCACATAATTGATTGGAAAGTGATCCAAGTGGAGCATGAAGGGGAATTTCTAGTGGAACCAATGCACATCCTAGACCAGAAATTCAAGGTGCTTGGAAACAAAGCTATATTCTTGGTAAAGTTTCAATGGGCTTGCTATGGTCTTAAATATTCTACGTGGGATCATGACGAGACCATGTGGGATGAGTACCTACATGTTTTTTTAAATTTTGAATAATATTCTATATACTGTGCAAGACAATGTTTTGGGTAGTTGAAGTTCCTAGAACCACATATGAGAGGTTCCTGGACAACCTGCAAGAGAAGCCCTAGTAAGTGTATGGTACATCTTAAGGGATTGTGTGAAGGAAAGTGGGTACACTCCTTGGGTTTTACATGAGAGGAACCAAACAATTTTGGTTGGACCTACTGCAGGAGTTGCAAAATTGCATAATTTATAAGCATTATGATGTAAATTTGTACATGTATATTGGCATGGTGTTGTGCACCAAGAACAATGAAAAACATGTAAGGGGAGGGGAATGTAACATCCCTATTTTAATCCTATTTTATTGATGTATAATGTATACATGACATATGGACATGAGCCAAGAGATGTTATATGTAAACATTGCATATAAAAATGATAAATATAAAATGTGATTCCAGTTATAGATTGACAAGGATAGAGTTATGGGGGATGAGTTTTCCACAATAGAGAAGGTGTCTAAAGGGGTTTTATTCATGTGTTTTAAATATCAAACCATTTTCCTAAATTTGTTTTGTTTGAGTGAACCTTCTAATTATTTCCTTGACTATAGGAGAGCCCAATAATTGAATACATGTAATAGGGTGTGTGTAAGAAGTAACATCCCATAGTTATTGAGAGTTGGGACTAAGTATAATCACCTTGGGGAAAAGTGTGAGCCAAGAAAGAATGGAAAAGAAATAAATATTTGTATGGTAAAGGGGTACTTTTTACAAGCCTTTTTTAGGGACAACAAGACAGAAGATTTATGGAGCTTAGAGGAAACCATGATGGACATGATAGTATTTGTTTGGGAGATTTTGAAGGCATGAAGAAGCAAGTTGTCAGTCTTATAGAGTGAGACTGTGAGAGTAAAATTACCACACCAGTAGTGAGCTTATTGTTGGGTGTTTTTCATTGCAGTTGACATCCCTAGAGTCCCCAAAAAAAGGATTCATGGCCACCTTATATCAGAATCCTTAAAGGGATGTGGGAAGGCCTAAGTAACTATGCGTAGTGAAGGGGGATCCGCTTCCTTATGTTGTGGAGATTGGGAGGAAGAAAGATGGTGGATTGGGATAGTTGTAGGATAAATATGTTAGTTGTGGGAACTTGAGAGTGGACAGTCGAGAGAGGCCCTCTCTCATGGATTACTAGCCCCAGCTTAGGGGTGACTTGTTATTGATATTTGGAGTAGTAAGTCTATGATTGGGTGGAATGTCTATCCCTTGCAGTTGGTTGTGTAATTTTTGTGAAAATATAAGTGTTTTATCTTGGTATCTTACTCTTATTTATGATTTATTTAGCTGTATAGAAACTTTATATATCGAAATCATTATATGTTACTGATCATGATTATGTTTAGTTGCATTAATGTTTGGATACATTTTTATATTCATTTATCTTAACGACATCATAAATAGATATATGTTTATCTTTAAAATTCTATGGTTTAGTAGTGGGGAAAATACACTATGTTCCTAAATGGTCTTTTGATTAATTTTGGTGCTTTTTCATATGTACAACCTTGGTATGAGACTTTTAACCTTGAAATTGTCTCTCAATGTTAAGAACCAAATATCAATATAGCATAGAAAAACCTCAGAATAAGTACTCAACGCCTTGAAAACGAGAGAATTTCAGATAATAAGCCTCTTTGAGGGGAAAACCTACTTATACACCACATAAATGTTCAAGTACCCGATGATTCCAAATGAAAATGTCTCCTTGGTATATATAGGAGACTAGGAGGTACAATTACAACTAATGGACTCAAGCCGGCATAAATAAAATAACATTACTAATGTAATATGCCCCAATTAAGGGGTAATGAGCCACTATTTAGGGATTAACATGTCCCTCCCCTTGAGACAAGTGTTTTTCGCAATGCTTGAGTAACTCTGGATGATTTTGTATAAAAGACTCATCTTCCCAAGTGGAATCTTTAGTCGGTATTTTTCTCAATTTAATGAGATACTCTGAAATGGATCTATTCCTTAGCTGGAGAATTCTTGTGTCAGTGATGGATTGAGGCTCCAATATGATTTTT
>JASDQU010355559.1:12100-22169 GCA_032191745.1 Picea mariana
TTCAAATAAATAAATATTCAATCACATAAATAGACAATGAAACAAAGATTTTTCATGAGGAAACCCAAAAGGGAAAAACCTCTTCTTCTTATGAATGAAAGGCAAGCTCCAACTCCTCTTTACATTCTTATTTTATCTGAGCTACAACCCAGTTGAGGTTGTTACTTCTGTTTCTTCAGCACCTACTAAATGGAAGCTACAACTCCTGGATGTACAAGAACCGACTTGTACATGAGACTTTTACAGTCTCCCCTTGCTCCTCCCTACCACCCTGAAATCATTTTCTGTCACTAAGAACCTGCAAACCAACTCTTTATCTTCTCTGTCAAAGATTAAGCATTCAAATCCTCTCTGGACAATTCATTCTTGACCATTCCACTTAGATTTATGAATCTGTGTATGTGTCTTCCCTCCTCTATCTTTTCTCTTCCTCAAATTTTACAGAGCCATATATCTCCCATAATCCTTCATTTTTTTCTTTTCTTGCAACATTCACTTTATATATCTTCCTGTATCATCAGCGCATACAATCGAACCCTCAGGCTTCAAAGAATCAGTTACAATAAATGAATAACTTCCTTACAGTAATTCTTATTGGCCAAGGCATCAAGATGAACAATATCCACATGATCAATTTTAACATTTAACCAGCACCATTCGATGAACATACATCTGTTTTAATTTTTCAGCACAGAATAACCCTTGAGCGCTTTGGCAAGCCACTTATGCTAACCCATATGTCCATTGGTCATGACCACAGGTTAATCAAAATACATTTCGCATTTCGGCAATTTGGGAATCTTGTGTCGAAGAGTCTTGACACTTCAAGTTACGAAACCCTGAAATAGAGCTTATCTTCGTGCTAGCTCCTCCCTCTCAGATGACCATCGGTGGTAACCACTGCCTACACCAAAACGGTATTTCGACGTTTTTCATTTCAACGTTTCGGCATTTATTGTGATGAAGTGTTTCAATACTCCAAGTCACAAACCCCAAAATTTTTGGCATTTTGCATTTCGGCATTTCGGCATTTCACATTTCAGCATTTTGGCATTTCTGTGATGAAGTGTTTCGACACTCCAAGTCACGAACCTCGAAATGATCTGACGACTTCACATTTGATCTGGTGGACATAGATCAGATGGTTCTCGTTAACTTCTCGAGGACAGATCAACGGTCATATAAAACTCTTATATTACTCCTCCAATGCTTAATCCAATGGATATGACTTAATCATGCATTGAGATGGATGGATGTCGTGGTTTCGGTATTTCGGCATTCGGGACTTTGTGATGTTGAAGTTTTTTCTTACCATGCAAAAATCCTGAAATAGAAACTCACGGAATCCCGAAATAAAAACTCTCAGAAACCCGAAATGTAAACTCTCGGAATCATGTGACTTGTGCCCCTTTCTGTATTTTGGCATTTGGGACTTCGTGATGTTGGAGTTTTTCCTTACCATGCAAAAATCCTGAAATAGAAACTCCCAAAATCCCGAAATAGAAACTCCTGGAGTAAATTGACGATCTTTGAAATTCAAGTTGTGCCTATGCAAACTGATCCACGGTGCCTGTGCAAACTTACCAACAAACTCCCCCTTTAGCATTTTAAAGTTTGACATTAATGAAAAAAACAAGTCCTGTGCAAACTATGCAAGATGCAATTCCTGCCAACAAAGTCCCCCTTTGGCATTGATGGAAAACTTTAAATCTCTTCTCCCCCTTTTGACATCTATGGCAAAGGAATCAACCATACTCCCCCTGAGAAAAAGAAAACCACTTGCAAATATGTACCATTTTAGTAGCAACTCCCCCTAGCAATAATAGTCAATAAACCTGTGCAGTCTGTTTTTATAATGAAGCCCTTGCAATGTTTGAGAATGAAATGAAATTACAGAGGGTAAACCCCCAGTTGATCCCTCAGACTTTCAAATTGCATTTTAGGTAAAGATTTAGTAAATATATCTGCAATCTGATCCTTTGTGCCAACATATTCCACTTTAATAACTTTAGACACAACCTTCTCTCTTAGAAAATGAAATTTAATGGGAATGTGCTTTGTTTTTTAATGCATAACAAGATTTTTAGAAATACTAATTGCATTGGTATTATCACAGAAGATAGGTATAGTTTTATCATAATGAATATTTATATCTTATAGAATTTGTTTCATCCATAGAACCTGACTGCAACAAGTTATATCTGCTATGTATTCTTCTTCAACAGTAGACAAACACACTGCTGATTGTTTTTTACTTGACCAACTTACAAGACATCCTCCAGGAAAAAATGTTGCTCCACTAGTACTCTTCCTGTCATCAACACAACCTGCTCAATCAACATCAGTGAAAGAATATAAATCAAGTTGATTACCTATAGGATACCACAAACCATACTCTGTTATCCCCTTAAGATATATGAAAATTCTTTTGACTGGAAGTAGATGAGAAGTTTTTGGGGA
Organism: Picea mariana; assembly: GCA_032191745.1. Lineage (NCBI taxonomy): Eukaryota > Viridiplantae > Streptophyta > Pinopsida > Pinales > Pinaceae > Picea > Picea mariana. Next base: position 14,561 of record JASDQU010355559.1, read on the forward strand.
AGCCTGAAACCTGCCAACTTGACAAACTGCATGCATAATATCAAGTCGTGTAGCTGTAGCATAAAGAAGACTACCAATCATAGATTTGTATACTGTCTGATCAACATCTTTAGTATCATCAAACTTACTTAATTTACAGCCAGCAACCATGGGAGTGTCAACTGGTTTAGACTCTTCCATCTGAAATTTCTTAAGCATTTCATTGATATACTTGGTTTGAGAAATGGAAATACCTTTATCGGCTTGAGTAATTTGCAAGCCTAAGAAAAACTTCATTTCTCCTAGCATGGACATCTCAAACTCTTTCTGCATACTTCCAACAAACTGTTTACTGAGCCTATTATCACCACTACCAAAAATTATATCATCTACAAATATCTCAACAATGATCAGGTTATCATTTTCTTCTTTAATATATAGATTACTATCATTATTACCTTTCCTGAATCCTTGCTACCTCAAGTAATTGTCAAGTCTGGAATACCAAGTCCTTGGTGCTTGCTTCATCCCATACAATGTCTTTTTCAACCTGTAAACATATTGTTCTTCTTCTTGTACCTGAAAAACATCTAGTTGTTCCATATATACTTCTTCCTCTAAATCACCATTCAAAAATGCAGACTTTACATCCATTTGGTAAACTTTAATGTGTTTAGAACTGTCATAAGATAGAATCAGTCTAATGGATTCCATTCTTGCAATAGGAGCAAAAGTTTCTCCATAATTTATTCCTTCTAACTGTGCATACCCTTTACAAACCAATCTATCCTTATTTCTAGTTATTTTACCTGCTTCATCCATCTTATTTCTGAAAACCCATTTAGCCCCTATGGCATTCTTATTCAAAGGTATAGGAATCAATTCCCATGTCTTATTCTTTTATATTTGACTAAGTTCTCCATTCATTGCTTTCATATAGTATTCATATTTAATTTCTTCTTCAATACTTTTGGGTTCAGTCAGAGAATGTAAAGATACCTGTTCATGAGTTGAGGTGGATTCTTGCCTTCTGCTTCTTGTTCCAACACCTACATTTAAGTCACCAAGTATTTGTTCTTCAGGATGATTTTTCTGTATTCTCTTGCTTGGAGTCTTTGATGGAGTCATTCTTTTGGATGGAGTTGTGCCCTTTATCAAAGTAGGAATTAATTGTTCACTATCAGCAGCCTTAGTTTCTTCTGTTTCACTTACTTCTTCATCCATCTTATGTTTTTCATATATATCATGTATTTGTTGATCCTTTTGTTTAGATTTAGACTTCAAAAATGAGGACTCATCAAACCTTACATCTATAGATTCAACAATATTTCTTAATCTGAAATTATAGCATTTATAATCCTTTCTTGAACATGAATATCCAACCAATATGCCTTCATCAGTTCTTGAGTCTAATTTTCCTAGATTTTTATCAATTCTTTTAATGTAACACTTATTCCCAAAGATTCTAAAATGTTTTATGTTTGTGGGTCTTCTTTTCAATAATTGATAGGCTGTCTTATCATTATTATTTCTTAGAAAACTTCTATTCAAGATGTGTAAAGTAGTGTGAACAACTTGAGGCCAAAACATGTCATTCAATCTGGACTCATTTAACATTGTTCTTGCCATTTCCATAACAGTTCTATTTTTTCTTTCAACAACACCATTTTGCTGAGGTGTTTCTGTAACAAAGAAATGTCTTTTAATTCCATTTTCAACACAGTAATTGTTAAATTCTTTTGATATAAAATCTCCTCCATTGTCTGACCTTAAGAACTTAATATTCATATCAATTTCATTTTCAGTCAATTCTTTGAAAACTTGAAAACAGTTAAAAGTTTCAGACTTCTTTTTCAATAAAAACAACCAAGTCATTCGAGTAAAACCATCCACAAATAACAAAAAGTATCTTTCAACATTTAGACCTGTTGTCCTCATAGGTCCACATACATCAGCATGTATTATTTCCAAAGGTTTTGTTGTAGAATATTCCTTTGTTTTAAACTTGACTCTAGTTTGTTTACCATGTTGACATTGTTTACAAATAGAGTTGGAAAGATTCTTTATGACAGGTAAGTTCCTTATTGCCTCTTTTTTATTTAACTGAATCAAATTGTCAAAGTTAATATGTCCAAGTCTTTTATGCGATAACCAACTTTCATTTTTATGTCCAAGATAGCAATTTTCATCCTTCTCATCTAAAATATATATGTTATTTGATGTCCTTGTCGTTGTTCCAACTAACTGATTTGTTTTAACATCCCTGATTTGACTTTGTTTAGAATCAAATATCATAAGATGCCCTTTATCACATGTTTGAATTACACTCAACAAGTAATGTTCCATATTTTCAACCAGTAAAACATTTTCAGCCATTATGTCTTTGTTCAAACAAATAGAGCCTCTTCCAACTATTCGAGTTGATTGATCATTACCAAATGTGACTGAACCTTCTTTTCTTTCATCTAAAGAATCAAAGATTTGTTTTCTGCCTGTCATATGTTTTGAGCATCTACTGTCCACACACCACTTAACTTTATGATCAGCTTGTAAAACAAGTTTGCACTCTTCAATTTCTAAATGATCATTCTTCCTTTTCCAATAACTAGTTTTCTGATTTGTGTATTGGTTTATAACAGATTTTTGGAAATTCATTGGACAGTTTCTTGAAATATGTCCAAAGTTATTACAACTATAGAATTCAACTTCAAATTTTAAAGCATCAAATCTGTTATGTGAGTTGTTCACATTGTTCTGAATAGATTTATCATGTCTTCTTTCATATTCAAATCTAGATATGCCATGACTATTATGTGCACTTATGATTCTTAAAAAAACGTTACAGAAAGTTTCTTTAGGTCCATACTTATAACAGAAGAAATAGTAGCCTTCAAACCTGTTTTGATGTCTACCATAACTTCTTCTATGCACTGTTGAAGCTTGATTCTCTTCTTTCCTTTCTGATTCAATCTTCTTGCTAGTAATTTTCTTATGTATCCTTTGTACCTGTTTCTCAACATTTGAACTAGAACATCCATTAGTTACTGCAGATTTATAACCAATTCCAGTCTTATCATATGTCTTTCTTTGACTACAAATAATTTGATTCAGCACTTGAGAACTATGATTCATGTTAATTTCTTGTACTTTCTTTCTTAATGAGACTACTTCACTTTTTAAACCTTCATTTTCCTGATCCTTTTCTGCAAGCATTTGAGTTAAAGCTTCTTCAGTCACTCTAGCCTCTTCTATTTTAAGCTTTAAGTCAACTAACATGATTTTAGTGCTCTCAATCAAACCATTTGATTTCTCTAATTCAAATTCTAGTTTATCAATTTCTCTTTTGAATTGTTTACACTCTCTTCTTACTTTCTTTAGTTCAAACAAAGCACTTACAAGTTCAGCTTCCAGGTCAACTTCCCCTTCTTCTTCTTCTATAAGTTCATCATTTTGATTTTCCATAGCCATAAAAAGTCTTATATCTTAAATTTCATCACTTTCATCGATATCTGAGGACTCACTATTATTTTTGATGAATATACTTTTATTTTTATAAGAATTTCTTTGAAATGACTTCTTATACATTTTCTTATATTCTTTGGTTTTGATGTTACTTTCTTCTTCTCCATCAGAATGTTTATTGAAAGGACACTTATAAGAAAAATGCCCTATTCTACCACAATCAAAGCACTTGAGAGGAAGTTTACCTTTGTACTTGCCGGTACCTCTTTTTAAATTTTTGACAAAGTTAGCTTCTTCTATGTCTTCTTCTGAATCCTCGTGATTACTGGTTTTTGTTTCAACCTTTTCCTTGTCCTTCTTTGCTGCCTTGAAATATTCTTCCTTATTGGAAGGATTCTCATTAGATGTCCTCATCTCATATGCTGTTAGTATTCCTTACAACTCATCCATTAATAAAGTAGCAATATAAGTTCTTTTTTCTAAAGCAGATATTTTGGGATCAAATCTTGCAGGTAAAGATCTAAGCACTTTTTGCACAATAATATCATTTCCAACTGTTTCTCCTAAACCTCTCATAGTATTGACTAATTCATCAATACGTAAGGAATAGCTAGCTATATTTTTAGATTCTTCCATCTTTAAATTTTCAAATTGAATTCTATATGATTGTAATTTAGCATTCTTTACCTTAGTATCTCCTTCATATACCTTCTTCAGTTTTTCCCATAACTCTTTTGCTAACTCACAATGCATTACTTTAACAAATTATGAACCTGCCAATCCTCCAAGTATTGCATACATAGCTTTGGAATTATTCTCATAGAATCTCTTCCCTACAACATCTGTTGGAACTGTTGTTGGAGTCTTATATTTATTCAACACAACTTGACAAACATCTACTCCTTGAGACTGCAAAAACAACTTCATCATGATACTCCAAAAAACATAATTATGTCCATCAAACAGAGGTAATCCATGTTTAGTAAAATCAGATTTCTTATCCATTATTAAGGATCAAAATTCCAGTAATTAAGCTGAATCTTGAAGTAACCTTCTCTGATACCAATTTTTACACAAGATAGCCTAACTGAGAGGGGGGGGTGAATCAGTTAGATAAAAATTTATTTCTTTATATTTAACATATTATTCAATGAACACAGTTACTGTATGTCTTTCTACAAATCATTCAAATAAATAAATATGCAATCACATAAATAAACAATGACACAAAGATTTTTCATGAGGAAACCCAAAAGGGAAAAACCTCTTCTTCTTATGAATGAAAGGCAAGCTCCAACTCCTCTTTACTTTCTTATTTTATCTGAGATACAACCTAGATGAGGTTGCTACCTCTGTTTCTTCAGCACCTACTGAATTGAAGCTACAACTCCTGGATGTACAAGCACCAACTTGTACAGGAGACTTTTACAGTCTCCCCTTGCTCCTCCCTACCACTCTGAAATCATTTTCTGTCACTAAGAACCTGCAAACAAACTCTTTATCTTCTCTGTCAAAGATTAAGCATTCAAATCCTCTCTGCACAATTCATTCTTGACTAGACCACTTAGATTTATCAATCTGTGTATGTGTCTTCCCTCCTCTGTCTTTTCTCTTCCTCAAATTTTACAGAGCCATATATCTCCCATAATCCTTCCTTTTTTTCTTTTCTTGCAACATTCACTTTATATATCTTCCTGTATCATCACTGCGTACAATCGAACCCTCAGTCTTCAAAGAATCTGTTACAATAACTGAATAACTTCCTTACAGTAATTCTTATTGGCCAAGGCATCAAGACGAACAATATCCACATGATCAGTTTAAACATTTAACCAGCACTATTCGATGAACATACATCTGTTTTAATTTTTCAGCATGGAGTAACCCTTGAGCGCTTTGGAAAACCAGTTGTGCTAATCCATATGTCCATTGGTCGTGACCACAGGTTAATCAAAATGCATTTTTCATTTCTCATTTTGGCAATTCGACAATCCTGTGTTAAAGAGTCTTGACACTTCAAGTTACGAAACCCCGAAATAGAGCTTAGCTTCATGTTAGCTCCTCCCTCTCACATGACCATCGGTGGTAACCACTGCCTACACCAAAAAGGTATTTCAGCATTTTGACATTTCTTGTGATGAAGTGTTTCAATACTCCAAGTCACGAACCCCGAAATTTTCAGCGTTTTTCATTTTGGTGTTTTGGCATTTCGCATTTCAGCGTTTCAACATTTTTGTGATGAAGTGTTTTGACACTCCAAGTCACGAACCCGGAAATGATCTGACGGATTCACATTTGAGCTGGTGGACATAGATCAGACGATTCTCGTTAACTTCTCGAGGACAGATCAATGGTCATATATAACTCTTATATTACTCCTCCAATTCTTAATCCAACGGATATGACTTAATCATTCATCGAGATGGATAGCTGTCATGGTTTCGGTATTTTAGCATTCGGGACTTCGTGATGTTGAAGTTTTTGCTTACCATGCAAAAATCCTGAAATAGAAACTCCCAGAATCCGGACATAGAAACTCCCGGAATCCCAAAATAGAAACTCCCGGAATCATGTGATGTGTGTCCCTTTCAGTATTTCAGCATTCGGGACTTCGTGATGTTGGATTTTTTTCTGACCATGCAAAAATCCCAAAATAGAAACTCTCGGAATCCCGAAATAGAAACTCCCGGAGTAAATTGACGATCTCTGGAATTCAAGTTGTGCCTGTGCAAACTGATCCACGGTGCCTGCGCAAACTGACCAACAAACTCCCCCTTTGGCATTTTAAAGTTTAACATTAATGAAAAAAACAAGTCCTGTGAAAACTGTGCAAGCTGTAATTCCTGCCAACAGGATCTTGTCACCTATAACCTTCTTTAAGCATGAAACATGGAAAACTAGGTGTACTCGNACCAATATTTTTCAACACCTTATAAGGGCCATAGTACTTTGGTGATAATCTATTATCCTTCTTGGCTTGCATGAGAGACATCTGTTTGTATGGATGTAGTCTTAAAAACACCCAATCCCCTACTTCAAAACTAATTCTTTCACTACAATGTTGATGTGCTTGTTGTTTCATGCGATTCCGTGTCATGGTCAGGTTTTCCTTTAAGATTCGGAGAACTTGTTGTTGATGCTCGATGTGATCTTACACAACTTTAACCTCAGATTTTTCTTTTAGAGAATAAGTGATGGAAGGAGTGTGTTATCCATAGAGTGCCATAACTGGTGTCATTTTTGTTGCAATATGAAAGGAAGTGTTATACCACCATTCTGCCAAGGGAAACCATTTGAACCATTGTGTTTGTTTATCAGAGGCAAAGAAATGAAGGTAGCCTTCCAAACATGTGTTCACTATATTGGTTTGTCCTTCAGATTGATGATGATAGGATGAGCTATGACCCAATTGAGTACCCAAACAAGAAAATAATTTTGTCCAAAAATGTCCAATGAAGAGGGGATCTCTGTCACTTATAATAATCTTTGGGCTGCCATGTAGGTTTTCAGATGTCTCCATGAATGCAGTGGCAACTTTACGGGCTTTGAAGGGATGAGAGAGTGCACAAAAGTGTGCGTACTTGGTCAATCTATCAACAATCACCATGATGACACTCTTTCCGTGAGACTCTGGTAACCCTTTGATTAAATCCATGGAAACCTCCTCCCAATGCTGATTTGGGATGGATAATGGTTGTAAAAGACCTGGGGTCTGAATTGTTTCCACCTTATTTTGTTGGCAAACCAAACATTCTGCCACAAACATTTGAACATCAGTTTTAAGGCCATCCCCAAAAAATTCCTTCTTGACCCTATGGTAGGTTTTCAAAATTCTCGAGTGCCCTCCTACTGGAGAGGTGTGAAATTCCAATAGTACCTTTTGTTTTAGTTAGGAGTTCTTACATAAATATAGCGATCTTTGTACCATAGTGAATCATTTTTCCATGTAAATGTATATGATGCACTGGAATCCTGCTGCAACCTTTGAATGAGAGTCCACACTTTTCCATCATTCTTCCATTCATCCCTTCCTTATATTATCCAATCAAGTTGGATGATCTAGATAACACAGAGAAAGGCCTCAACATCTTCATCCTTTCTTGAGAGTGCATCTGCCACAACATTTTTCTTCCCTTTTTTATAGATGATTTAAAAATCAAAACCCAAT
>JASDQU010355563.1:0-11962 GCA_032191745.1 Picea mariana
AAATAAATTGCTTCATATTAAACATTCAAAAATGGGCTTACCACTTAAGTGTCATGTTAACTAAGGTCTATCTAACTCACAAAAATTAGTGTTAACTAATTTAAAGAATATAAACTTGAAGAAGATGCTAATTACCTCAACCAAATACCACATAATCAGAAGTGGATCTCTTATTGTGTTGTTGGTAGTATCTTATGTGCATTTTCATGTAGCATTTATGATCATAGTAGTGAGGTTGTTGACTTTGTTTGGATGAAGCAATATGGAATTAGTTTTCTCTAAAACTATTGAAGAATGAACACAAATGGATAGACATAAAGCCTCATCCTTGGAACACACATAAAAGGGATTATGGATGGAATGTTTCCACCATCCCATTGTCCAAAGAACTCAATATAGGAGGATGAAGATACAAAGGGATAATTGAATAATCATTCCACCTTTAGAGGATCAATCACCATGGAAAATAACACGGAGAGTCATATATCTCCTTCTCTAGTTGATGAATTTGTCCAACATTTTTAATGCTATGGTTAATTATGTGTTTCTATGAACTCTAAAAAGGATCGATCTAAATGTCTTGCTATCCAAGATGAGTATGTATCTTTACTAACATGTTTAGAAGCATATCCCAAGATATATCACTACTCATAATGATGCTTAACTTAGTCATATTGTTTCTTGTGAAAATGTTGTCCAAATTTACCCTTGGTTAAAGTATGTATGTGCCCAGACCCTATGATTAGGAAAAAAATTACTGCTATAGATCAGTTAGATCAATAATGTGACAATATTGAATCATAATCACGTGGTCCAAAGGGCATTGTAGATTGATATATTGATGTGGAAGCCTAAAATAGTCAACACTATTTTTAGTCCTATCTTAACAATATGTCTATTATACTTTTCACATTGTTTTAATGTCAGATCCAATATTCTTCTCCTAGATAGTAGTGAAAATGTATATTTTTAACCTTATTAAGAAGTTCAAGAGTTTATTATAGTATTTATATGGAGGTTTGTAGCATTTATCAAGGTTCCAAAAGATTGAATATTTAAAGGACCTATTTTGTTCAAGCATGTAATTAAAGGCCATTTTTATTCATTATATTTTAGAGGTAGAGTATGATATTGACGATGCTTTCAAAGGGTTGCAAGGCACACCCATATTACAATCCTTCTCCAAATTGTTATAAATAGGGTCCCTAAAACCAAATGCTAGAAATAACAAAGGAGGTTGATATGGATTAATTGTTTCACATTTTATGAATAGGGCGAACTTGTTCCAAGAAAAAGGGAAATATTGAGCTATTCCATGCAAAAGGATAGGGTCGAACATTCCCTAATAAATTTTGGGTGACACAAGTTATTTTATGATCATATCACATATTTATATAGTTATTTGGGGTGTAATTTTTATGGTTGAGTTAGATGTTTTGAGGTTAGAAAAAACCAATACATAGCAGTAGGGTTTCCATATTTAAAATTCATCATCTATATGCCATTAATTGATACTAGAGTGTTCTCTTCATACTTGTACCATCCTATGTTTCTCATTGAAATACCAGTAATAGGAAGGTTCATTTCTTGGAAGTTAATGAAATATTGCAAACTCATGGAATCACGTTTACATGTATAGGTTGATCTAAAAATAATGCTGCAATGATATGAAAACATAAATAATCAGAGACAAGCATACTTTCCCCCATTGATTAAGTTCTAGGTTTATTTTTTGTAATCTAGTAGGGAAACCTTTCTTATGGTTATGGATATCCACTCCATATTTAATGGAACAACCCTCTTTAAGTTGGAGTTTGTTACCCTTTTGAGGAGAGGTTCCACTTGGTGGATTCATTGGCACATCATTAGAGGTTCTTCCAACCTTATATGACTATTATAACAAAATATAGGAACATTTTGACACATATCCCCATCCTAGATCCATATTGTGTGGAGGTTGTAATAACCATTGATTTTCCATTGTACAAATGTTGATGCAACTACATTTTTGACAAGGTGATTATAACCAACATGGCCCTTGTCTAAGAACATTTCTACATGATGATACATAATATGAGGGGCATATAACATATGAAAGATAACTAATACAACTATTGGTAAATACAATTGAGGAGAATCCACTAATATCTCCAAGAAAAATGATAAATTAATCATTCGACATAGAAACATGTATGTGTGTCCCTTCCTTTATTATAGGTCCGAAATTTTCAAACATTTGGTGTATCTGTACCTAGATCCTAGTAATTTATCATCAAAGGCACTATGCCTTTTTTATCACCATATAAAATATTTTGACCAAAAATACATTTCTACATATCAACTAAACTCCTTGAAGGCATTGACTGGATACATAATATTCACTTATGATGGATATAGGAAACCATGTCTCTATCATTGAAGGAGAATTACACCATTCTAGGTAACATGGTTCATCCATATTTAGTAATCAAACTTTGTATTTATGTTGCAATTTTAAAATTAACACATAAAATGAATGAGATAACCAATGCTGAATAATTTCTATGTATATTGAAATTTTTTATAGCACATTAGTAATCTACATGTCTGCATAGAGAATATTTAATTCCAATGAAATATATGAATCAATATTTTTTTATAAGGAAATAATTCACACAAACCAGTAAAGGCTCAGAGTTGGTAAAGCAAGAAAGTACAAATATAGAAAAACTATGTTTACAAAGAGGTTGCAATCAACAATCTAACTAATGTGTTATTTCAATTAAAATCCAATTTTATATTAAATGAATTTACTTTAACCATCTATATTATTTTTATCTATGATGTTGTAGATAACATATTTTTTAGAAGGACAAAATAAAAAATGAGATGATGGAAAGAAAGGAAAGTGTAATTCAAATAGATTGCAAAACTTTGTTGAAAACATAATGTTTAGAAGAATAAAGAACTTGAATACATAAATAATTAAATCCTATTACATAATCACACCGAATATAACAAGCTAAAGGGGGATAGTGAAAACCATAATATGGTAGTATGCCAATAAAGAAGGCCTAAAACATTTCTAGGTCTTCCCCAGTAAAGCAAAGTGAAATGTAGTAAAACATATGACAACATTGGTCCAAATTTTTAAGGTCAGTGATAGTAACATATATTGGAAATGATTCATTCCCTACAAATAACTTAGCAATTCAAGATGGCACTTCCAAATGAAGCATGAGAATTTCTTTATTAAAAACTATGAAAAATTCACTTTGAACCTTCCATAAATTATTTGATTTATATTAAAATTGAATCATAACACTCATAACAGAGAATGAAGGATTTTCCTAATCCCTAATAGAAGCATAAATAAGTGTTCTTAGCAAGAATTCAAAATACATCTTCAATATCTATTCGTTGAATTGAGAAGACACAAGTCTAAAATATTTAATGTCATCGAATACAAGAAAACAAAAACAAAGAATATCCAAAGAGATCAATTCAATGAGGCTAATAAAAGAAAGCAACAAAATAAATCAGAGTAGTAACACAAAACAATTAGATGAATGAGATTAGTAATGAAGAACAATAAATTGAAAAATTAGTAACACTCATAGGTGTCAAATACTTGTATTTATCATTTTGAAACTTTAGTAAGTTGTGGGTACAATTAATTATTATATTTTAGGTTTAAATTTGATGTTGAAATTGTAGTTACATCATGATGTACAAACAATATCTAAGATACATGGAAACTCTGCCCACGAGCCTGTGGACAGAGTAGTAACATGGAAACTCTGCCTACAAGCATGTGGGAAGAGTTGTATACATGGGAACTCTACCCATAGGGTTGTGGGAATATTTGTATCATATACAACTCTTCCCACAAGACCGTGGGAAGAGATATGGAAAATCCACCCACAGGCTTGTGGGAAGATATGTAGCATCTACAACTCTACCCACTAACTTGTGGGAAAAACGTTATCAATTTCCCATGAGAAAAACATGAAATGTGTCTAAAACCAACATCTTTGTAGTCCAAGTTTTGCTTCCAAAACTTATTAGCTACTTCCATCCATATTTCTTCAATAATAGTAGTGGTGATATCCACTTCACCACATATCCTAACACAATTTGTGATATCTTCTTGGGGAATATAATGAAATTTCCCAAACCATTTTTAATGGAGGTCAAAGATTTAAAGTCCTTAGCACTAAAAATGGGAAGAACAACTCACATTGAAGTTGAAGTTAAAGTGTTTGAAAAATAATGAAAGGTGAGATACCAAGGTTTAAGCATACAATAACACGTCCCCAAAACAAACACCCAAAACAAACACCCAAAATAAAGGATATGTTCATTATACTCAACATAACAAAACTACACAATGAAGAATCCACAACGACATGTATCATGCTTCTTCTTGTATTAGGGGTTTCCAAACTAGAGAAATTCATTGATTCAAGCCTGTGATTTGAGGCAAAACTCATTAAAACAATGTACTAATCCATATGCCAAGTAAAATTATTCTCGATTTTTAAATTAACCAAGGGATATGAAAGGAATCAAAGCATCCTTCTAAACAATTAAGCATTCAACATGATGAGAATGTGAAAATTTGGCATGATTATCAAATGCCAAAACCACTTTTAAAAGTATTTCTTCAACCCATGAGACAAGAAACTACCTTGGGGAATGAACCTATTACAATAAATGAGGTCGGGAATGTATGTGGTTGTTTCTATCATGTACCGACACAAGAGGTATTTGGATAGACAAGGATCAAGGTTGATTTAAGGATATAATTTAGGACAAACTTTCCCTACCATTCTAGTTTACAAATCTAGGATCATCATGAATCCTAATGTGCTTAGTGGTGCAACTAGCCTTGGAATTCCCATAGATACATACACCCTACTAGACAATGTGATAGAAAAATGTGGACCACTTCAAATCCTCAAAATCATCTTAAAATCACATGTGGAAATATGTTTTTTTTTACTATGCCTGTGGCCATGTATGTGACCATAAGAATTTTAAAACCACACGTGATGTAAATAAGGACACCCAGATGGTCACTGACAACCAAAGTTTGGAATATTATTTTTACAAAATTTATAGTTGGATGATAGTGAAGAATTCCCCTGAAGTTGTTTTCTACTTTATTCCAAATTATTTTTCATTATGGTGTTGATGTTTCTATGCCTTCATTTGGTCTTGAGCAATTCTAAGATTGTCTTTGAGTTGATGCAATATCTATTTTATTTCCTCAAGGAAATTTTGGACAAAAGCACATGATTTTATTCAATGGTCCAATCAATTAGTTTATGAGGATCATAACCACAAAGGTCCTTGAAGGGAGATAAACCTATAGAAGTATGGAAAGTTTATTTCTACCAATTATTTTCCAGGTGTAGCCACTTGGATAAGAATCTTACAGATATTCCACGTAACGTTTCAAATATACCTCTAAACATTTGTTGAGTATATGTTAGGGACCTAACCTCTCTAACCCCTCACGTAGGTAGAATAATATATTTTCCATGTAATAAAGGTCGATATTAATAAGGCCTAGTAATAAGGAAGAATAAGTCAAATGTAATAAGACTTAATAGAATCTTATACTTCTAGAAAGATCTTCCTCTAGATTGTTATTTTAGTAGAAAGATTTAGTATAAATAGGAGTCGAGGGCATGATAATTCTTTGTCTTGAGAATTATGATAATAGAGCTTTGCTCTGCTGGAAATTTCCCCCTCAAAGAGGTAAGTGAACATTGTTTCCTATCAATAAAGGTATTATTTTGGTGTTTTGGTTCCTTATGTTTTGTTGTTCCATTGTTATTCTCTGCAGTATTTATGTTTTCTGCTATTATAATAGATCTAGTACCTAACAAGTGGTATCAGAGAAATTTCCTTGGTAGGAATTTTGGGTTTTTTTTTTTAGGGTAGAGACGTGTTCCAACATCTTAAAAATAAAATGATATGTCCTTCAAAACATAAATCCATGGTTGAGGAAGCATACACTTAATAAATACAAATGGTTTTTAAGCTCACATTTTTGGACACCCATGTAACCCCTATTGGTACCCCTTCGAGTGGTAGCGCATCATACAACACCTGTATACAAATTGGCCTAGGTATCATAAAACCCTCCATAGATCAACCCATCAGTTGCCTGACTGTTATAGTTCCACCAAGAACAACACTTGGGAAGATACTCTCTAATACCTGGGTAATCAGGTAATATGGCTAAGGGTATAGTCTAGCCTCCTTAGCTAGTGCCTTGAGATATTGGGTCGAGTACCACTGTTCGACCCCTCACGTATATTAGAGAGCTATAGCATAGGGAAAACCCTTATTTGTAGGAACCCTGAAAACCCTAATATTTGGTACGGAAACAAAACATACAAGATCTATTGTCATGCAACCTTACCTCCTGCATTCTGGTTGTGAAATTACTACACATTTTTTCCTCTTAAGAATTTGGGAATTTAGACACTATAGCATTATTCATATTAGAGAATAACTTCGTAGCAGTAAAAAAAATAAAATAGTCAAAATTTTGGGGCCTTCCTACACCCTTACTTGAGACCTATCCCATTGGATTCCTCTTTTCATCCTAATTGCAGTAATACCTATCATTTTTTAGCCTTTTTTCTCTTTGTTCTTGATCCCCTCTTGACCCCCTTATTTGCGACCTACCCCATTGGATTCCCCTTTTCACACTGATCATTGTGATACCCTTCACTCGTAACCCATTTTCTATGTGGACCCACCCACCCCTTTCTTATGCCCCCCTTTCACCATGGCTCACACTCGCAGCCAAGACCTTGAATCACACCTCAATTCCTTGTCATCTGATTTTTCCACGACCCATAAGGAAGTGAAAAAAATCAATGCCAATATTACCACCATCAATTCCAACATGGATTCCACCATAGAATCCAAAATGGAAAACTTGAAACAGGACATGATGAACGACCTATATTCCCACATGGAACACCAACTTGAATCCTTTACTGTCCATATCTTCACCAAAATGCATATTCCTGGAGAACTTACCTCATCCAACAAAAAATTTCCCCTCGAAGTTGATACTTCCTCCAATTACCAGAATTTTCCCATCAATTTCAGGGTGACCTATGCCTTCCTAGAGTGGATGTGAACAAATTTTGTGGCTTGGATCCCATGGGTTGGGTTACCCAAATGGAGAACTACTTCTCTTTGCATGGTATTACTGATTAGTTGGAGAAACTTCATTATGGTGTTCTCCATTTGGATTCTAAATGTTGAAAATGGTTCCAATAGTGTAAAAAGGCATGCCAAGGGTATGTGTTTTGGACACAGTTTTTGCAAATCTCTATGACCTCTTTGACACCAACACCCATCATTTAGGTTGTTTGACCAAGTTGAAACAAACTGACCCAGTGGAAGAGTTTATAGCTTCCTTTGAGAAATTCTCTTTCAGAAAGAAGGGCGTGATAGATGATTTTTTCAGGGAATGATTTATCAGTGTCCTCAAGGATGAAATACTTATCCATGTCCTCATGTCTCACCCTAGACTTGGTTGGAACCTACAAAATGAGCCAAGACAACACAAAAAGTCATCTCATCCCAAACCTTAAAAACACCCTTTATTCCTCACCCTAAACCCACCCTTACCACCCCTCCTTCCACTCCCCTCAAGATCCATAAATTGACTTGGTATGAAATGGTTGAATGCCAACTTAAGGGTATTTGTTATAATTGTGATGAAAAGTATTTTTCGGGGCACAAGTGTAAGGAACATAATATTTTTATGGCTATGTCTGAGGATATTTTTGAAGAATAGAAATATCTTTCTCATGTACCCAAGCTACCCCCACTAGATGATCTTAATCAACCCTCTTATCCACCAGAAGTTGAACCATTTATTTCTCTAAATGCACTCATGGGTTTCTCTGCTCCTCAAACCCTCAAGTTAATTGGCTACATTAAAAACTGGAAATTCATCATTCTAGTTGACAGTGGAAGAAACCATAATTTTATTCATCATTGCATTGTCCAATAATTCAATTTCTATATCCATCCAATTAATAATTTCCAAATCATGATTTCCAATGGGGGTTCCATGAAATGTGGAGGGGATTGTGAAAATGTGTGCCTCCAAATTGGTTAGTACCACCTGAAATATCATATGTTTGATATTGACATGGGTGGTTGTGACATTGTACTTGGTTCATAATGGTTACACACTCTCAGACCTATCACCAAGGATTTCCAGAAATTAAACATGCAATTCCAGCAAGAGGGCCACCAACACTAGTTTCAAGGAATCACAACAAGGTCACGAGAGATCATTAATTCCCACCAAATGGAAAAGCTCCTCAAAAAAGGTCATTCTGGAATTATTTCCCAACTTCAGTCCATTCGGGAGGTTGACATACCCTCTATACATCCCAACCTCCAATTTGTTCTCTCCCAACACCAAGTTGTGTTTCAAACCCCTTAGGGACTTCCCCCTTCTTGAGGTGTCCATGATCATTCCATTCTGCTAGTTCCAGGTAGTATTCCTCCAAGTGTTCACCCTTATCATAATCCCTTTTCACAAAAGAATGAAATTGATAATATTGTTCAAGAATTACTAGAATCTTGTGTCATCCATCCTAGTACTAGCCCTTATTCTTCTCCAGTAGTCATGGTACTCAAGAAAGAAGGTACTTGGAACATGTGTCCTAATTTTTGAGCTCTCAACAAAATCACCATCAAATAAAAAAATCACATTCCTGTCATTGATGATCTTTTGGATGAATTGAATGGTGCTCAATATTTTACCAAACTTAATCTGCACTCTCACTACCACCAGATTTGTATGAAATAAGAAGACATTCCCAAGAATGCATTCAAAACTCATGAGGGCCACTATGAGCTCTTGGTTATGCCATTCATCCTCTATAATTATCCCTCCACTTTTCAAAGTCTCATGAATCATGTATTCCGTCCTTTCCTCCATCATTTTTTCTTGGTTTTCTTTGATGATATTCTAATCTATAGAAAAACTTGGCAATCCCATCTTTCCCATGTGGATCAAGTTCTCTGGCTACTACCTCAACACAAAATTTTTCTTAAGCAATCTAAATTTTCTTTTGTAGCCTCTGAAGTTGAGTACCTCAGAAATATTATCATGGTGGATCCAAACAAAATTGTATCTATGAAGGATTGGTCACACCCCAAAAATATTAAAATATATGTGGCTTCTTAGGTTTTATGGGATATTATTTCAAGTTTGTTAAGAATTATGGAAAAATTGCATCTCCCCTCATAGAAATCCTTAAAAATAATTCTTTCTGTTGGACTCTAGTAGTCGACCATTCCTTCCAAAATTTGAAAGCATAGCTATGTGCACTACTCAGAATCTTTCTCTCCCCGACTTCAACAATATCTTTTTACTAGAGTGTGATGCCTCGGGGAAAGGCATTGGGGTTGTCCTCATGCAATATGGTTGACCTTTGGATTTCAAAAAAAATATATTTTATGAGCGCCATTTGGGCCAATCTACCTATGAAAAGGAAATGTTGGATATTCTACACGCTATGGATATGTGGTGTCCTTATCTCTCGGGGAAATGCTTCCAAATAAAAATTGATCATAAAAGACTCAAGTATTTTCTGAAACAAATAATTTCTTCACCAGAGAAATAAAAATGGGTAACCAAGATGTTTGGATACGATTATGAAATCATCTACAAAAAAGGAAAAAAAAATGTGTTGGTCGATGCCCTTTCCAGGAAATATGAAGAAGAAAGGTCTTGTTTTTCCCTCTCTTTCATTGTTGCAGATTAGCTTTAAGAGGTTCACCATGAATGGTTACAAGACCCCAAACTTTCAAGACTGATCCAAACACTGCAAAAAGATCCAAAATCTTATCCAAGGTACTCATGACACCAGGATTAGATTCGTTAAAAAGGTTGTCTTTATTCACTACAAGGAAAATACCTTTTAGCGAAGGTTATAGCAGAGGTTACAAAATTGGAAAAAAATTCAAAAAAACCTCCGCTACAACATATGTTATCGATAATAGATGTTTTTGCAGATACTATAACGAAATTTGATTATAACTACAAAAATATGGGCGACTGGAGGTGTTAGTGGATGTTTACAAATCAGTGCGTTTGTATAAGGCACAATCACCGATGAGTACATACACCTACAACATTGATGTTGTACACTTAACGTCAAGCAACAGGGCAGTAAAATATGAAATCATCGAGGAAGTAAAATATTTAAGCATCGGGGTGTTTGTCTTATAAGAACTGGGGATTTAACATCAAAATGCATCGGGAGAGTTAAAAATAATTAAGCACAGGGGATTTTTACATAGAACGCACCAGTGCATTATTAATAAGAAGGCACTGATGTTGTATAAAATAATATGCACCTGTGCATTACAGGGAAAACCCCCCTAGTGCATTAAAAATCGAAATCACCGGTGCTTTGCAGTAATAAACAAGCCTCGATGCTTATCAATAAAACAATAGTGTCGGTGTGTATCAATAACACATACGCACCAGTGCTTCGTATAATATTAACACACCGATGGACAAATTTGTAATATAATTTTGTGGTATTAAATTAATCTTGAAACCAATGCTAATTGATTACATAAAAGAACTAGTGCGAATTTCATATGAAATGCATCGGTGAGCTTTAATATTAAACGCGCAGATGAGATTAATAATTAAAATACATCGAGAAGCATCGACATGTGATAGTGCAATGATTGTTATTTTTTAATTCCAGTATTTATCAAAAAAATTACATATATCTTATATTTTGATTAGTGAATTTGGATATGATGTTTGGATTAATTTGTTATTTCATCAGATTTTTCATCTCTTCATTATAATATTTATTCATCCATATATTTAATCAGCGATGTAACATTTCACAACGACATTGGACAACACAATAGAATAAATTAAAACATATTTAATTATATGAATAAGAGGGTCTTTGTCATACCAAATGGGACACTTATCAATAATCCATTGTCTTTCAATTGGGACACTATGCCCATTACATTAAACAAAAATGTCTAATTTTCACAAACAATTATTTCAAAAAAATACAATTGTCGCTTGCATTGATATCCAAATATATTGTTCATCATTTTTCACTGGAACTATTGTTAGTGCTCAAGCTACTTCCATGCCTTGGGTTATTTTGCTGAATGTTTGGTTGATTGTATCGATTTTTTTGTTCTTCTTGAAGTTCCATATACAAACATAAAGATAAACTGTACTGATTCTATCTACATTGGTGAGAATAATGAAAATTGAAATAAATAATATACATGAACGTAAATTGAAAAGCGACGTACCTCCAAAGAAAGAAGTGACTCATGAATCATACACATATGTTCAAAATCAAATCATGCCTTGTTTCAACAATTCTTCTATTGGCTCAGTTCCATACTTTGTTTCCTGCAAGTTTTATACCCCATAATAAATCATAGATTTAATATAAAGTATGATTTTTTTTTCATTAATTATAAAATTATAGTAGTAAAACAACATAGATTATACTTACAAATTCGACAATTAATTTTTTTATATGCCAACATATACTCACAACCCTTAATTAAACCAATGTCAATCAATTTTTATGATGGATATTCTTTGTATGTTAGCACCTATTTGAAGACAGTAAAGGATAGATGTTGCAAAACAACTTAAAATATACAAAATAAAAACTTAAGTTGTTATAAGAAAATAAAAATTACTCACAAACTTTGCTATCAGCCCTTTTCTTCCTTGTCATCCAATTTTATGTGCAAAATGAGTTCCATTTTCTTTTCTTTTCTGTAAGAGAATATATGAAAATTAATATTTAATGTATAGTTAATTATTTGTACCTAATAGAAAAATTCAATGATTACATACATTTGAAGCACGTTGTTGTTGAGATATCTCCTCATACGATGCAATTATGTCCAATTCTTT
>JASDQU010355564.1:0-12000 GCA_032191745.1 Picea mariana
ACTGGTTATAAATGACAACAATGGGCAATGAAAAAATGTTGAATGCTAATTGATGAGTTTTTGTGCAAGAGAGAAGTTTTGGGAAAAAGAGCCCCACACTCATTCACCCCCCCTCTAAGTGTGGTAGGTGTGTCCAACAAGTTATGGTGTATTTTGTGCATGGTTATTCTTCTTGTTATCTTGGTTTATTGTAGCTAATGTATTTCTGCTACAGTGTTTATGGTTCAGATAATGCTAAACAAAATTGAAATTAAAATGCATGAGCCTGAACTAGCATAGAGAAAAAACTTAACAATTTGGACGAAAAGAATAATTGCAGATTACATTAAATACCACTTGATCCCTCAAGTGTCTTCGAAGAATACTCGAAAATAGATGTTTGATACCCTAATCAGAATGTATGAAGGAAATAACATCAACTGGAAGATGAACTTGAGAACCCAACTCAAGAATATAAATATGCAAAAAGGAGAAACAATTCATGACTATTTCTCTACTGTTTCTCAATTCAAGGAACAATTAGAAGCAATTGGAGACAACTTAGATGAATATGAACTCACAATGACAACTCTTAATGGTCTCACAAGACCTTGGGATGCCTTCATCCAAACTATCTGTGCAAGAAAAGAGAAACTCCAATTTGACAGTCTATGGGAAGAATGTGTTCAAGAAGAAAAAAGAGTGGCCAATCGAGAAGTTGTACTATTAAGAGATGAAGATCAAGCCCTAACTGCTCATACAAAAGGAGAAAAGAAAAAGGTCTCATTTCCAAAAGGAGACCCATTTTCATAAATAATGTCACTCTCCAAAGAGATTCACCCACCTTCATAAAGAATCTCACTCTCCAAAGAGATTCCAGAAATATCATAAGGGTCAAAGAAAGGAAAAATATTTCTTCTCTTATCAGTGTTATCATTGTGATAAGATGGGACACATTGCTAAGAATTGTTCTGCCATAAGGGAAGAATTCAAGAAGAGAAATGACAAAATACATCATGCCCATACAACTGAAGATGATGAACTACCCAAGAAGTTAACTAAATAAGAAATTGAAGATTATGTTTGTGATACCTGGAGAAGATACTTGGCTCTTAAGCACTTGACAGAAACTCCAATGAGAATGAAGGATGTATCCTATGTACCGGAAGAAGGAGGTTTGTACTTGTCCACTCAGATGTATGCAATCCAATACCATCAACCTCTCTAAGCAGGTATGTATACTATGTCTCATTATTGATAATTACTATCGTAAGACTTGGGTTTATTTCTTGAAATCAAAAAGATGAAGTACTCAGAAAGTTCAAGGAATTCAAAGCCTTGGTAGGAAACCTTTCTGAAAGAAAAATCAAGATACTCAGGTCAGATAATGGAGGAGAGTACACCTCAAATGAATTTGGAAGATTTTGCAGAGATGTCGGGATTAAGAGGGAGCTCACCACTCACTATAATCCTCAACAAAACGATGTAGTAGAAAGAAAGAATAGAACAATTATGGAAGCAGTAAAGATGATGATTCACGATCAAGATCTTCCAATGCACTTATGGGCTCAAGCAACAAGAACAACAGTTTATGTCCAAAACATATTATCCCATAGTGAACTTGGATTCAAAACCCCCGAAGAAATGTTCTTCGGAAAGAAGCCATAAGTAAGCCATCTAAAAATAATTGGTTGTCCAGTATTTGTACATATTCGAAAAAAAAGAGAACTAAGTTGGACCCCTCAGGAAAGAAGGGAATACTTGTTGGATACTGTGAGGTCTCCAAGGCCTTCAAAATTTACATACCAGGTTACCATCATATTAAGATCAACAGAGATGTAACCTTTGATGAATATGCAACACTCAAGAGATCAAGGAAATTCCATCTTGAAGAAGTATATGAAGAATAACCTGTAGATCCCAAAGTTGAAGAACCCGTGAAGGAAGTCACAATTACCCCTGATGATGAGATTCAAGAAGATCGTGATATGATAGAATCTCAAGAACCTCCTCGTATGATGATTTCTCACAAGAGAAATCCAGCTTGGGTGAGAGAACTTATTCAAGATGCAGAGAAGTATGGTGCCCCTAGAAAGAAGCATGAGACAAAGCAAGAAACCCAAGCCATTCTCCAGCTATATGGCCTTGATGTGTGATCTCATAGAAAATGAACCTACTTGATTTGAAGAAGCCATTCAGAAGAAAGAATGGGTGGATGTCATGATTGGAGAATACTAGTCCATTATAAAGAATGATGTATGGGAAGTAGTTCCCAGACCTAAGAACAAAGATGTGGTATCTTCCAAGTGGATATACAAGATACTCAGGTCAGATAATGGAGGAGAGTACACCTCAAATGAATTTGGAAGATTTTGCAGAGATGTTGGGAATAAGAGGGAGCTCACCACTCCCTATAATCCTCAAAAAAATGGTGTAGCAGAAAGAAAGAATAGAACAATTATGGAAGCAGTAAAGATGATGATTCACGATCAAGATCTTCCAATGCACTTATGGGCTGAAGCAACAAGAACAACAATTTATGTCCAAAACATATTATCCCATAGTGAACTTGGATTCAAAACCCCTAAATAAATGTTCTCCGGAAAGAAGCCATAAGTAAGCCATCTAAAAATAATTGGTTGTCCAGTATTTGTACATATTCGAAAAAAAAGAGAACTAAGTTGGACCCCTCAAGAAAGAAGGGAATACTTGTTGGATACTGTGAGGTCTCCAAGGCCTTCAAAATTTACATACCAGGTTACCATCATATTAAGATCAACATAGATGTAACCTTTGATGAATATGCAACACTCAAGAGATCAAGGAAATTCCATCTTGAAGAAGTATACGAAGAATAACCTGTAGATCCCAAAGTTGAAGAAATCGTGAAGGAAGTCACAATTACCCCTGATGATGAGATTCAAGAAGATCGTGATATGATAGAATCTCAAGAACCTCCCTGTATGACGATTTCTCACAAGAGAAATCCATCTTGGGCGAGAGAACTTATTCAAGATGCAGAGAAGTATGGTGCCCCCAGAAGGAAGCATGAGACAAAGAAAGAAACCCAAGTCATTCTCCAGCTATATGGCCTTGATGTGTGATCTGATAGAAAATGAACCTACTTGATTTGAAGAAGACATTCAGAAGAAATAATGGGTGGATGTCATGACAGAATAATACCAGTCCATTATAAATAATGATATATGGGAAGTAGTTCCCAGACCTAAGAACAAAGATGTGGTATCTTCCAAGTGGATATACAAGGGTGGGTTCGGCCTATGGTTGGGTGACAAGGGTATTGTCAATGGTAAAACGAGCACAATCTTTCATATTCTAACAGGTTATGGGCCCACACCTCCTTCAGTCAGTCTAAATGCTGGAAGGAATCATAGCCACTAGGATATTGAGCTCGTTGAGGAACTGTCGCTAGGGTTACTAGCAGGAGAAGCTTCCAAAGACACTGTCGCTAGGGTTACTAGCAGAAGTAGTTGCAGAAACCCTAATCTCAGATTTGACACCTTGTGATGGAGCATCTCGTTCAAAAAGAAGATATTCAAATGTGCCCTAACTTAGCGCACCTTTTGGCTCTCTCAGAAGACAGAAACGACGAAGTTGAAGTTTTGGATCAAAGCATGACCAATTACCAATCAATCGAAGACATGAGTGAAATGATCAGTCTTTTACACTAATCAACACTTACTGGAATGATTGAAGATGACATGTGGATAATCGATAGTGGAGCTTCTAGGCACATGATGGGAGATCAAGCCAGACTCTCAAATCTAAATGAGAAGAAGACCTCGTAAAAGGTAGATCTTGGAGACAAAACCACTTACCCCATAGAAGGATTTGAACAAGCCTCCATCAAAATGAAAACAGGTAACTATGTTCACTTAAGAAATGTTTTATATGTACCTGGTTTAGAAAAGAATCTTGTATTGATGTCTTGCCTAGAAGACAAGGGAAACATAATAGCTTTTGTGGATGGAAAGGTGATATCATAGCATAAAGACTCCAGCATAGAGAATGCTAGGGTTATTGGAAGTCGTGAAGGAAATATGTATAGACTACTAGAAAAAAATGAAGAAGCTCTTGTACACAACGAAGTCAACCCCAATGAGATTTGGCACAGAAGGTACGCTCACATTAACTATCAAGCATTACCCTTTCTCAAAAGGATGGTTGAGGGAATACCAGAGTTGCAGTCTACACATGAAGGAATCTACAAAGGATGTGCTCTTGGGAAGAATATCAAGAAACCATTCCCAAGAAGCAACAATAGATCTAAGGAGATTCTAGATCTGATACACTCAGATGTTTGCGGTCTGATGCTAGTAAAATCTCTAGGAGGATCTTCCTACTACGTAATCTTCATAGATGACTATTCAAAACAGACTTGGCTATATCTACTAAAGACAAAAGACGAAGTATTCAACAAGTTTCAAGAGTTCAAAGCAGAAATATAAAACCTCACTAATAAGAAGATCAAGACACTAAGAACCGATAATGGTAGAGAATACACATCAAAGGAATTCGTTGCATTCTGCAAATCGGTAGGGATTAGGAGGGAGATAATTGTTCCTCATAATCCTCAACAAAATGGTGTAGCAGAAAGAAAGAACAAATCCATTGAAGAAACCATAAAATCCTTACTAAATGATCAAGGTCTATCCATGTTCTTATGGGGAGAAGCAGCAATGACAACAATATATGTGTAGAACATAAGTCCTCATCGTATATTGAAGGAAATGACACCAGAAAATCTTTCTCAGGTAATAAACCTAATGTGGAAAATCTAAAAATATTTGGATGTCATGTTTACTCTCACATTCCCAAGGATACGAGGAATAAACTAGAACCTTCAGGAAAGAAAGGGATATTCGTGGGATACAATGATTCATCCAAAGCTTATAGAATATATATTCTAGAACAACACAATATTGAAGTCAGCAGAGATGTAACATTCAATGAAAATATGGCTTTCAAGAAATCCATAGAAGAAACTATAGAAGAAGAAGAGATTGAAGAACTTAATGAAGGAAGCACAGAAAACGAAAAATGACGAAAATGAACTACTTGATCATCCTATGGAGCCATGTGAAAACATTGATTCAGATATCGTACCTAACACCAAGAAAATACTGGCTTGGCTTGAAGCTACCTTACAAGATGCAAAAAGACTCAAGGTTCCAGAAGGAACATTCAGAAAGAGTAAAAGACCTAAAATATTCTCAAGTTATGCAGCATACATGACGAAGCTTCTAGATGAAGAACCCACCACATTTGAAGAAGTAGTTCAAAAGGGACAATGGAAAGAAGCTATGACAGAAGAGAATCAATCCATTATGAAAAATGAGCTATGGGAAATCGTACCAAGACCTAAAGAAAAATCGGTGGTAACTTCAAAATGGGTGTACAAGATCAAACATGCAGCAGACGGAAGCGTGGATAAATACAAGGAAATATTCGTAGCTAGAGGGTTCTCCCAGAAGGAGGGAGAATATTATGACGAAACGTTTGCTCCGGTGGCTAGATATACTTCCATAAGAGCTATCATATCTCTTGCCGCTTCCATGGGATGGAACTTACATCAGATGGATGTAAAGACAACTTTCCTCAATGGAGCTATTGAAGAAGAAGTATGTATTGAACAACCTCAAGGGTTTGAGGTACATTCCAAATATACTCATGTTTGCAGATTAAAGAAATCTCTATATGGACTCAAGCAAGATCCAAGGGCTTGGTATGCCAGAATGGACAACTATCTAACGAGACTTGGTTTCTCCAAGAGTCATACAGATCCAAATATTTACTACAAAATCGTGGACAATGCACCTGTAATCCTACTACTATATGTTGACAATCTATTCATAACAGGTGAAGAGTCTCTCATCATCCAGTGCAAGAAGGAATTAGATTCTAAATTTGATATGAAATATCTAGTTCTCATGCATTATTACTTGGGACTAGAAGTATGGCAGAAGCATGGTGAAGTATTCCTTGGACAAAGAAAGTACGCAATAAAGATCCTTCAGAAATTTGGAATGATGGATTGTAAGTCCGTGGACACTCCTATGAATGCGGATATAAGAAAGGTGAAAGATCCATATTCTGATCCAGTAGACCCATCTCTATATCGAAAACTAATTGGGTCATTGATGTATTTGGTAAATACTCGACGAGACATTTTCTTTGCCATAAATACGCTAAGCCAGTTCCATGTGGAACCAAGACATGAACATTGGATAGTTGAAAAGCAAGTATTAAGATATATTCATGGGACAATAAACTATGGCTTGAGATATACCGCATCTAGTGATATCCAACTTCATGGATTCACAGACTCTGATTGGGCAGAAAGTGCAGAAGACATAAAGAGCACTTCAGGTATGTGTTTCAGCTTGGGCTCCGCTATGATATCTTGGGGCAGCAAGAAACAAAAGTCTGTCACACTCAGCACAACAGAAGTAGAGTATATGGAAGCATGTGAAGCATGCACAGAAGCAATATGGTTAAGAAAGTTAATCTCCGATTTATTTGATCAGATTCCAGAATCGACCATAATATATTGTGATAATTAGAGTTGTATAAGATTATCAGAACATCCCGTGTTTCATGAAAGGTCAAAACACATTGAGATCAAATACTACTTTATTCGATATAAAGTCCAGGAAGGAGAGGTAAAGCTCGAGTATATCCTCACTGATGAGAAGACAACAAATATCTTGACAAAACCTCTATCTAGAATAAAGTTTGCATATTTCCGAGAGAAGATGGGGACCGTGGAAATAACTCCCTTAGTTGAAAGGGAAGAAATGACTCTCCAGGTTGGGAGGGAGCACTAAAAATATTATTGAAGACATTTATTTTCGAGATTGAAAAATAGCCCAGTTGGGCAGATTCTTTCTTGTTAGGAAAGTGGATTGAGATTTCTGATGGACAACGATTTTCCATTGTGGTTAACATGGGAAATGGTCCAGATTGTTGATGTATCATAGACAACGACTTCCCATTGTGGTTAACATGGGGAGTGGTATAGGGTAGTCTCTCTTCTTGAGGGTTACTCAAGAAGACTGGCCTGCCTCGCCGGACAACTATTTCTCATTGTGGTTAACATGAGGAATGGTCCATTTTGGAGGTTGATACATGACAGTCTTTTCCTCTTGTGGTTAACAGAGGAAATGTTCTGGAAAGTCATTCCTTAGGGTTTATACATTCTCTCCAGGGTGCACTTTGATTAGTGTAGGAAAAATGGCCCAGGGTGGGGAATGGTCCAGGCTCAACAATCAGGGACAGACATTACATAGGGTTTATACATTCTCTCCAGGGTGCACTTTGATTAGTGTAGGAAGAATGGCCCAAGGTGAGGAATGGTCCAGGCTTAGACATCAGAAACAATATGTTGGCGTTGGAAGTCACTCCTGGATTGCAGTAGGAGCAGAGCCCGACGCCTATCAATTTATGTCACATTTTGTTTATAAAGGGGTGATCAAATGGAATCAAACTCAGAACAATATTGTTCTAACTCAAAAAATTGGGTTGGAACAGCAGTGACACATGAGGTATTGACCTAACTTAAGCCAGTACTAATAATAGTGGTGAGTATTTGGGGGGAAGAGAGGAGAAACAAAGTCTGCTATGGACATCCGGTCTTCCAGTAGTCTTCACAAAAGAGGAAAAGTCTTGGTTGCGAGATCCTCTCAAAGCCGAACAAACTTCAAAATGAACCTAAGAAGATTGCAGAACTGATAATATCAAACCTACATAATATAGAAATGCAACACTCGACTGGATCATTCATGCTCGGGATCTTAGATTCAGAGGAACAAAGGAAAAGAAGAAGCTGACTGCCATTAAACAAGAAGTCTCAAATGTTCTTCTATAACTAGAGAACCAGAGGCTGGATTAAAGCTTTACAATTGGGAGCTGTGCTCTACCAACGATACCTTAAAAAATACAAAAACCGAGTACTTATACTCCTAAACATTTGCCCAGCAGAGGCGTCCTAGACTTTTAGGGCGTGGCGTCTCTTCGATCAAATCTGGTCTAAACTCCTTCGTCAGACGCCACCTTAAATTTGCAGGAATCTTGCAAGGGGGTAGCTAAGCCATTAAATGCTAATTTAGCATGTGCAAACTTCTCTGGTTAGTCGAGGACTAGGCATGGCTTCTTTGGAAAAAATCCAGCACACAGGACCATCTCGGGCAGACTGCCTGCCGGATCCTCCATACCTTACAATTAATAAGTGAGGAGAGGTTTCAACCACCTCCTCCCACCTTCATTTACTCCTAGCAGGAACCAGGTTTGAGACCGAGTCGTACTGGCACCTGGAGATAGCGATGATCCCTTCTGCAGCTAAACCTGGCTCTTTTGGCCTTTTTGCACAACTCTTTCTATTTCCCCAAGTGATCATGGGTCGTGACCCTGGGCTTATCCTCAAAGGCGCTTTCAGTGTTTCAGGGTTCGAGGTTTTGAAATGCAGTGGAAGAGAAAAAACCCTTACCTTTGGAAGTCTCGGTAGTCGAAATGCCAACATGGCCTGATCGTGTGCCACGCGTCCCTTTGGATGGACGACTGTGAAGATGTCTGCGTTTTGGGACCTGTCGCATTATATGGTGTGTGCTAGCGCCTTTTCCCCAGGCCCGTTCCTCTGTGATCGGGCGCCAAGACCGTGGGCCCAAACCCTGAGCGCTTTCGGCACTTTGTGTTTCGTGGATGGGAAGGAGTTGATCCTTTCTCTTCAAAGTCGCGATGGGCAAAGTGGCGATAGAGCCTAATCGCGCACCACGTGCCCCCCTTTGATCGGACGGCTCGAAACTTCTTCAGCGATACTGTGGGCCCAAATCTCGGATGCCTTCGGCACTTCGCGTTTCGTGGATGGGAAGGAGTTGATCCTGGCTCTTCAAAGTCGCGATGGGCGAAGTGGCGATAGAGCCTAATCGTGCACCACGTGCCCCCCCTTTGATCGGAYGACTTGAAACTTCTTCGATGAGATTGCAGGCCTGATTCCTGTGTTAAACATGGCRCAATTCCATCGGCCACAAATATCCGCCGATCGACGATCTGCTCCATTGGTCGATCTTGGTCGTTGGACACTGGATTGTGTGTTTGCTATCATTTTAAGCCTGAAATGGGGATTTTACGCGTTGCATAGTGCGCTCATGGCTATGAYCTTGGACAAAATGCATTTGTTAGGTTCTTTAAGCCCCATTTCTTCGCATTTACTCCACGGGCTCGAATCTTAGAGAGAAAACACCCCTTTGCAAGAACTTGCRCTAACATTAGGCTCCATGGGGGATAGAGTCGTCCTTGTGATGCTCTAAGAACTCATTTTGCAGCTTCAATTCCTTGCTATCTGGCTATGGAGTCATTTACTAAGCCGAAAAATAAAAATAAAAGTAAACAAAGAACCAAAAGGACAATATTTACAAACAAAGGAGTCATCTAAGGCTCAAACAAAACATTTCTTCAGAAAATGCCCATTTACTGGGCTGTTAAAAACCCCCTCACCCTCAAAATCCTGCAACCTATACGTGTTATTTGAGAAAACCTCAGAGATTTTGAAGGGCCCGATCCATAGGGCGTCAAACTTGCTGTGTTTTCCCTTATCCTGTCTGGGTGCATCCCACTCAAGCACCAAATCCCCGATCTCAAACTCCTTCTTCCTGACCTTCCTGTCAAAGGCCTATTTGACCTTCTGTTGATGACTATGAGCTGCATCCATCACCTGTTCCCTGATCTATTGTACTTCCACCATCTGATGAATCCTTCTAACCATATGATCCAGCTATCCTTCATAATTTTGAAAGAACTTCGCTACAGGTAAGGCGAGCTGAGTGGGAAAAACCACCTTTGTTCCGTAAACCAGCTGAAAAGGCGAGGTGCCCAGGGACTTCTTCGTTGTCACTCGATCGACCCATAGAGAAAATTTGAGCTTTGAATCTCAATCCCTCTTATTGTCTTCCAATAATCTTTTAATGAGCTTGATTAGGCTTTTATTGGAAGATTCTGCTAGTCCATTTCCTTGGGGATAATAAGGGGTGGAGTGAATTAGCAAGATCTGGAACTACTCATAGAACTTAATCAGAGGCTCAGATTTGAACGAAGCAGCATTATCAGTGACAATCCTACTGGGACAACCAAATATGGCTATGATATCCTCCAGGAAGTTGATAATTACTTTGTGTGATGCACTTCTAGTGGGGGCAACTTCTATCCACTTGGTGAAATAGTCTGTTGTAGTCAAGATCCATCTGTGTTGGCCACTTGAGGAAGGATGGATTTCCCCGATGAAGTCCAACCCCCATTGTTGAAAAGGTGTTGAAGCTACTATAGGCTTCAGTGGCAGTGGTCTAAGCTGCTGCTTTCCTGAGAACTTTTGGCATTTGATGCAGGCTCTGATTTCTCTGCAGACATTAGTGAATAAAGTGGGCCAGTTATACCCAGCCCTAAGGATTTTGTGAGCTGTGGTCTTCCATAAATGATGCCCCCCACAAAGGCCACTATGGAAATCAAACATAACTTTCTGGGCTTCTTGTGGATTCAGGCACCTTAAAAATACCCCTAGAGGGTATTTCCAGTACAAGGCTCGGTCAATGAGGCAATATCTAACCGCCTTGAGCTTCAAATCTCTCGCCATACTCTTTCCCATTCCATTAGGAGGCTTCAACTCTTGCAGAAAATACAAAATATCTCTATTCCAGGTGCATTCTGCTAGCGATAAGTCACCTTGAGAACCTTTGTTGGACAACTTAGCTTGTTGATTTTCTGAACAAGCATTGATGAAGCTAATCCCCAAGGCTTTGCAATTGGATTTAGCCAGCAGCTTGGCTAAACCCTGTCCCTTTATCAAATTGGTGGGATTAATCTCCAGATCAAACTCCAGGATCTTGGCAATCTATTTACCTCTTCTCCCATCTATGTCAGGCTGTATAAGGATGTCCTTCACAGAGGTTGAAGGAACGTATGTAGTCACTTTTGAGTGCAAGACATAGACTCTGAAAGCTTTGAGAGCTTTCACCAAGGCACAGGCCTGCTTCTCCATGGTCTCGTACCAAACTTCTGCATCTCTCAATGCCTTGCTAAAGAACAAAATGGGTTGTTCTCGTCCTTCCTCATTTTTTTGTAATAAGACTGCTGCTACTGTATCAAAAGAGGCAAAAGAAAAAATCAAGAAGTCCTTGGAATAATCGAGACTGATCAACATAGGTGCCTCAGTCAATGCCTTCTTTATTTGGATAAAAGATTCCCTGGGTTCAGCAGTCCATTTTACTTCTTTTGCTTTCCTAAGCATGGCTGTGATGTGTTTCACCATCTCAACAAAATTTGAGACGAACCTCCTCAGAAAGTCAATCTTCCCTAAAAAAACCTGAACTTCCTTTCTAGACCGGGGAAGTGACAGAGTCTGAATTTCCTCTACCCTGCTGGGATCAATCCTCACTCCTTCTGTTGATACTATATGACCTAACAATTTCCCATCCTTCATAGCAAACAAAGATTTTTTGGGGTTTAAGGATAGGCCAAACCTCCGGCACTTCAAGAACACTTTTCTTAGGTGACAGCAGTGCTCTTTGTCAGACCTGGAGAAGATTGTGATGTCATCCAGATAGATCACCACAAACTGATCGTTTTCCCCGATGAAGACTATATCCATGGCCCGCTGAAATGTT
Source organism: Picea mariana (assembly GCA_032191745.1). Classification (NCBI taxonomy): domain Eukaryota; kingdom Viridiplantae; phylum Streptophyta; class Pinopsida; order Pinales; family Pinaceae; genus Picea; species Picea mariana. The sequence continues at coordinate 11,652 of JASDQU010355564.1, forward strand.
GCTCCTGCATTTATCAATCCAAAGGGTATTTTGGCATACATGAATGTGCCCCAAAGAGTGGTGAAGGCCATTTTTTTTTTGTCCTTGGGCATGACTGATATCTAGTTATAACCAGAAAAACCATCGATCATGGATATCCTAGAGGCACCAGTTACCCTCTGCAATATGTGTTCCATGTTGGGCAGGGGATAATTGTCTTTCTTTGAGCTCATGTTCAGGTTCCTGAAATCAACACAGAGCCTGATTTTTCCACTTTTCTTTTTACCGGGACCAAATTGGCCACCCATTCGGAATATCTCAAGGGGACAATGATTTAGGCATCTAACAACTTCTTCACTTCTCTTTCCAT
>JASDQU010355565.1:0-11940 GCA_032191745.1 Picea mariana
AAGAGGCATTATTTTGATATGCATCTTGGAAGTACACGAAATGTTGATGAAATTCCTGAACAGTAATTTGATGAAACTTTGTAAATAAATGATCTGCATTGCACATTTATTAAATAATCTATATTCAAAGAGTCTTTTTGAAATAATTTACTTTCTGAATAGAGTTTCCTGAAACAATTTGCTTTCTGAACAGAGTTTCCTGAAATAATTTGCTTCTTGCCAAGTATTTCTAGAAATTAGTTTCTGGATATTCAGTTTTGCAACCAATGGAAACTTTCGTAACGTTCACCTCTTCTAAATAATGAGAAAAAAATATATCAAAATTTTAATTTAATAATAATACTAATAACAACAAATAATTTTGTCTCGGCCGCAATCCAGTAATTAGAATATCGTGAAGAATATTTTGATGGATGGTTTGTTTTGCAAATTTGTAGAATAATTTATTTGGTGATTAGTATTTCTAAATGATTTATACAAAAATACAAAAATTTGTGCAAGCAACTTTTAGATAAAAAATATAAATGTTTCTTGATAGCGTTGTTGAAGGTTCGATAGATGGGATTTCCTATAGGTCCCCTCTGCACGACAGCAAGAGATGGATAAGGCCATGGAGGAGTATGAGGACATCTTCACCTCCCCCGCAGGGGTGCCTCTACACTATCAGGTCAAGAACCCCATCGATCTGACCCCAGGTGCGCCGCTACCCAATGGACCAATCTATCGGCGCTATGTTTTGGAGAATGACGAAATCAAGAGGTAGATTCAGGAGCTGTTGCATCAATGTCACATCCGATCGAGTTCATCGCCCTGTGGGAGCCCGATCGTGCTAGTGCAGAAGAAGGATGGGACTTGGAGACTCTGCATTGACTATCGGGCACTGAACAAGATCACTGTCTGGAATAGGTACCCGATCCCACAGATTGATGACCTTCTAGACCAACTCAAGGGGGAGAAATATTTCAGCAATATCAACTTGAAGTCTGCGTATCACCAGGTACCAATCGAACCCTCTGATGTGTGGAAGACTGCCTTCAAAACCAAGGAGGGCCTTTTCGAATGGTTGGACATGCCTTTCGGGTTTAATAATGCCCCTGCAACCTTTATTAGACTAATGGATGACAACTTGTGACCATTCACCAACTCATTTGTAGTGGTTTACTTGGATGACATTCTAATCTTCAACCAGACTTGGGAAGAGCACCTCCACCATATCCCACAGGTCCTCCAAACATTGCGACAACACAAGTTGTGTGCCAATTTGGAGAAGTGAACTTTTGGCATGACCCAGGTTCAGTATATGGGATACATTATTGATGAGCGAGGGGTGAATGTGGATCCATCCAAGATCCAAGTCATTTAGGATTGGCTATCTCCAACTACCCTAACAGAGCTCCGTAGCTTTTTAGGTCTTGCCAATTTCTACCGCAGGTTCATGTTGGGATTCTCTCATATCACATATTCTCATGAGGAGACATATCCAATCCTTTCTTATGATTTCTACTATGAGGATGAGGGGAGCACTCTTACAAATGATATCTCATGTGATTTGGAAGAGATAGGGAAGAGGCCTTTCATACTATACAATTTGGAGGATCGCCTGTTGGTGACCGAGGCTCGGGTTACACATGTGTTGACCAGAAATGATGGATCTCGTAGGTTGATTGAAGAGATTTCTTGGAGACCCAGATGGAGGAGTGACACATCGAGATAGTAGGTGGATTCACTAGTTCCCAATTTTGCATCATCATTGAGGAACTAGAACAATTGAAGTCAAATTACTTGCAACTATTTATGGGCAAGGACCTATCTCTCAAGTTTGTAGAGGACATCGACCGAGAGGTTTAGGAGCTACATTATCAATTGAGCGTGGCATGCTCTTCACCACCTATAGCAGGGACTCCATCATCTTTGGTAGCAGTGACACAGGAGAGCATGTGTGCCACACATATTGAGAGGGATGAGCATTTCAAGTTGCAAGTACTCGAGGAGAGTTTGGATTCCGCTCTGAGTTGGCATGACATGGATCATGTGCCCTTTCTTTTGGAGAGCTCATTAGAGGTTTCAATCTTAGCTGCAGAGGATATAGTTGAGCACATTCCTTGTGGACCATGCCACAAGGAGATATACCCATACTTTGATTGGGTGGACAGATACATGACGTATATGTACACACCTTGGGATGTAGGTTCAGTCATCATTAGTAGAGTGTTGGTTCTAGTAGCATATACAGGATATAGGATGGTACAGGAGGACACCGTGGTGTGCAATAGTATACAGGATCCCTCGTTGACACTTGGTGGTGTTCATTGGAGCTTCGAGGTGTTTCCTCCAGGGAGACCTCCTGAACAAGTCCTTGATTTTATCATTGGCATCGAGGATAGTCATGGATTGATGGATGTTGAGATGCCGTGGTTGTATAGGATCCATGATAGAAAGTGCCTGGAGTGGAGAGTGAAGTCAAAGTGTGATGAGCAGGTGATTATGATTAGAGTAGTGCAATATCAGCATGGTGGCATCTCTTTGAGATTGGTATGGGACCTTGGGATTGCAATCGTTAATAGCTTGAAAACTGACACCAATGGGATTGCTAGTTTATGTAGGTTTGGTTTTTGTGAGGAGGGTCTTCTGAGGAGTTGATCGAGTTCATACAACTTCCGAATGCTTGGATGATCAAGAACAATTAGGCAAGATCTTGTGACAACACCTCCCAGATTCACGCTATGAGCAGAGGATACTCCACCTTCTCCAGGATGATTTGGGACCCTAGTATCATTTTCAGACAGATTGAGATGATGGAGCATCAGGCTATGATCACATTTTCTGATGACAAGCAATATTGGGGTGGGAGGATTTGCAATGTCCCATTTTTGGCAAAATTAAATATTTAATTAATTATTTCATTATGTTTCCTAAAGTTAAATTTGACAACTAATATTTAATTAATTATTATTTAATTTTAAGTGACTTAATCAAAATAACCTTATAAAGTCACTTTTTTAAATAAAGTGCTCTTTTGAAGCTTTGAGAAATTTGGGATAGATCTCTCTACAAAGATCTACATAACCTTTAAAAGGAAAAGAGAGCAAGTCATTTGGGAAGATTGGATTTTGGATCATTTTCTTGTGGCAAGGTTTTTGTTAGGGTTTTGGAAAAACCCTTTCATTAGAGATTGGCTTCAATACTGAGACAATCCACCCTAGTTAAAAAAAGAGAGGAATCCATCTAAGGTTTCCATTGGAGCTTCCGTCCCGTTTCATCTTGGTGTTCTATTTGGAGAGATTGGGCATTGTTCCGCGTTATGTTTTTTTATTATTTATGTATTGCAACTTCCATAACAACCATTTCTTCTTTTAAATTTTTATTCAGTGGTCCCGTAATAATAAAATTCCCCCATTATATATTTCATTTACGTGTTCTTTGATGTGTATATGATATGTTTGAAGAAATTACAAGGGTTTGTAACAAAGTTAAAGCCCTAATTTTATTTACAAATTAAAACCCTAGTTTTCTCATAAGCGAGATCTTATAAACTATTTAGTGGTCTCCCTTCACTTTACTTCACAATTTGGTGAACGAATCACAAGTCTACCAGATAATTTCTTTGCCTCCATTATGTATCCACATCATATTAAATAATGTAGATCATTAATCAATTTTTGCTTCTGCTTCCTGTAATATGACCATTGATGGTTTCTCATTTTACTAAGAAATTTAGTGCATTTATTTTATCATGGCTTTCCTTTACCCTACAATGATAAAATATTCATATCTTTTCAGGTTTATATTTTTTCTCCAAGGTAAATGCCTCATTGATTATTTCTTGAAATGCTAAAGCCTTATTGTTCATCGCCTCTTCCTCCCTTTCTTGTTTTGTTGGTTTCCTTCTCGAGCCTTTGTTCACATGCCTTTCCTCTTGAGATGGGTGGCCATTCCTCTTCGCATGAAGGTGAGAAATTGGTGGTTTCTAACGAGAGGGATATTTCCATAGTGCACTTCTATTTCAAAATTACAAGTTGTTTCAAAGTTCTAATCACCACTTCTTGCACCTAGGGGAGGTATTTCTCCTTCTTACACCTCGGATTTTTTATCCTTGGAGACTCTTGTCTTGCCTCTTTCTCATTATGAATAGAAAAATATTTAACATTTCAATTAGCTGTGGGGTTCCTATGGCCCTTGCTAGTGTCGTTTTGGTGACTGTCTTGAAGAATCCGTCTTCTTGAGTAGCCTTGACCTTTTTGGACATTTTTTTGGAACTATTAATAATCATAGTAGAAGTTGAACTTAAATGGAATTTTCTCATAACTAAGATTTCACGTATGAACTCAATCTCTAATATAGATTTCCAAATATTTCAAAATCCATTTTTTAGGTGAAATTATACACAACCTCTTGAATAGATGTAAATTCCCGCTTGGATTCATTGTTGTCAATATATATATATATATATATTTTACAACACAAAATTATTCAAAATTTGGATGAACAATATTTAATATTTATATAATACATAAAATTTAAAGTTTTTCTTCAAAGTAAATAAAAATATAAATAGAATTTTATTTTAAACTTAAAAATTTAAAATTAAATTAATTTAGAATTTTTTTAATTTAAATACTTTGTATATATTTTAATTTTAATAAATTTTAATCTAAAAAAGTTTATTTTTTATTTGATGTTAATAAAAATTAAATCAAAACATATAGAAACTTAAAATGCCCTTTCATATAGATTAAAATGGAGCCATAAGTACATCTCCACTGGGAGCACCTACTTTGTTGGAGCCCAACTAGATAACGTTGTTGCCCAATGGACCAATCTATCGGTGCTCTGTTATGGAGAATGACGAAACCAAGAGGCAGATTCAGGAGATGTTGCAGAAAGGTCACATCCGATTGAGTTCATCACCCTGTGGGAGCCCGATCATGCTGGTGCAGAAGAAGGATGAGACTTGGGGACTCTTCATTAACTATCGGGCACTGAACAAGATCACTGTCTGGAACAGGTACCTGATCCCATGGATTGATGACCTTCTGGACCAACTCAAAGGGGGGAAATATTTCAGCAAGATCGAATTGAATTCTGGGTATCACCATGTACCAATCGAACCCTATGATGTGTGGAAGACTGCCTTCAAATCCAAGGAGGGCCTTTTCGAAAGGTTGGTCATGCCTTTCGGGTTGACGAATGCCCCTGCAACCTTCATGAGACTAATATAAGACATGTTGAGACCATTTACCAAMTMATTTGTAGTGGTGTACTTGGATGACATTCTGATCTTCGACCAGACTTGGGAAGAGCACCCCCACCACATCCGACAAGTCCTCCAAACACTGCGGCAACACAAGTTGTGTGACAATTTGGAGAAGTGCACTTTTGGCATGACCCATGTTTAGTATCTAGGATACATTATTGATGAGCGGGGGGTGCATGTCAATCCAACAGAGCTCTGCAKCTTTTTGGGTCTTGCCAATTTCTACCGTAGGTTTTTGTTGGGATTCTCTCATATCACTTAGCCCTTGAGTCAAGTCACTAAGGGAGGAGMAAAAGAAAAATTATTTTGTTCTGAATCTCAACAGAAGGCATTCGAATATTTGAAGCATCGCCTCTGCTCTGCACCAGTGCTCACATTACCAGACTTGCAACAACCATTTGAGATCAAGACATATGCTTCCGACTATGATATTGGGGCAGTCCTTACTCAACAGGGGCATCCAGTGGCGTATCACAGTGAGACACTCTCCGAAACTGTCCGGAAGCATCCAACTTATGACAAAGAGATGTAATCCATTGTGCAGGCTTGCCGACAATGGAAGCATTACATTTTGGGAAAGGAAACGATCATCCACACAGACCACCGACCCTTGTAGTTCATACAGACACAAGGGAAGTTGTAGAATGATCACCATCAGAAGTGGTCCACATACCTGCAACAGTTCCATTTGAACATTAAGTACAGGAAAGGAAGCACCAATAATGTTGTAGACGGCCTCAACCCACCACCTATCATGGTGCTAACCATGGTGCTCAACTGTTGTGGACACGAGACTTCCGATTGGCCGCTTCTCTACAAAACTGATCCAAAATTTGGTCACACATACAACACGCTCTTGGAGGGTAAAAAAGTTCCTAATTTTCACCTCCAGGATGCCCTGCTATGTCACCCGGGACACCTTTGTGTTCCTTCAAGCGAGCATGTCAAGATGTTTTGGGAGGCGCACTACAGTCGGGTCGCTGGGCATATCAGGGTCGAGAAAACTGTGGCAGTACTGCAGAAGTATTTCTATTGGATGAACCTTCAACAGGATGCCAGGAAGTGCATCAAGTCCTGCATTGGTTGCGCCATTGCCAAACCGACCATCAAGAAGCAAGGCCTATATACTCCGTTGCCTACCCCTAGTCGACCTTGGGAATCCATCTCTGTGGATTACGTGTTGGGTCTTTCTTCTACTAAGCATGGAAATGACTGTGTTTCTGTGGTCGTCGACATATTCTCGAAGATGTCCATTATGATGGCCTGCAAGAAGAATATCATGGTAGAAGCCAATGCTAAACTCTTCTTTGAACCAGTGTGGGTACACTTTGGGATCCAACAGTCTATCGTCTCAGATCGGGACAGCAGGTTCCTCAGTACATTTTGGTCCAGCCTCTGGTTGATGCTGGACACCAATCTCACCAAGTCCACATCTTTCCATCCGCAAACTGATGGCCAGACAAAGGTCATCAACCAGATGATTGTACACATTATGTGCATGTACAACTCAAAGAATCCATGCACAAGTGATGAGAGCCTCTCCTATGTACAACACAGCTACAACCGGGCTCTCCATAGATCAACCAGCCACAGCCCCTTTCAACTGAGCTTGGGATTCTAGCCACTATGTCCCATTGACGTAGCCATGCCATTTGCGGCAACTCAGGTAGATTCAACCCATGTCCAGTCTGAGGCTTATAAGGCAAACAAATTCATTTTGCGCATTCAACACATTCACCGACAGGCTCATCACATATTGGACAAAGCCAATTATAAGTACAAGTAGCGACATGATCAACATCGGGTGCCACACAAATTCCAGGTGAGTGACAAGGTGTGGCTACATTTGAAAAAGGAGCACCTCGCTGGACCGTACTGCAAAATTCACTCGCTCTGATATGGGCCATACACCATTGCCAAGGCTGTAGGGGACAATGCCTCTGAGCTCAGTATTTCACCATCCCTTGGTCTACACCCAGTGTTCAATGTGGAACGCCTTCGACTCTACTTTTCACCTCTACTAGACACATCCGACATCGCAAAACAACTCACACCAACATAGTTAAAACCAGATTGCATGAAACAAGCCACAACTGATTGGATTATGGACACACAGATCAAGAAAACCCGCCAACAGAGGATTCAGCCATATCGAGTTGTCAAAGAAGGCCAACTCCTTCACCAGGGAAAGTGGCTCACCAGGGACCAAGTTCAATAGAAGTTTCCTCATCTCATGGAGGAACTCAATGCAATGGGGACCATTTCTTTTCTAAGGGGGGAGGAATGATCCAGGTGGAAATTGGTGGCCACCCTCCTATTCCACTTGGACCCACACCATTGTTTCTTTTAGTTTTTCAGTTTCCTTATTTGTAGCACAATTTACTGAATGTCAGCAGTTTTTTGGGTCCTTAACTTCCGGAGCCGTTTTCAAGCCCTCGATGACGTTATTTTGGCATCAATGCTCCGAAGAAAATGAGTCCGTCCCGGACTCGATATTCACTGTCAGAAGTGTATTCCTTGGATATATCCTTCTAACGATGTATTGTGTGCGTCAAACAGAGATAGTATGCCAAAGTTTGGACCTGGGGAAATTGATGTACCAATTTACCCCGATGGGGCCCATATTCTGGCGTTTCATCTCCTAGGGTTAGATTTTTGGATGTTTAGAGTTTTCCATTGTTTGTCAATAATATAAAGGGATTCGAGCCTCATTGTAATACAAAGTTCATAGGCCAGTAGCTACCACATCTCTTCTCAGAGATAAGCTACCAGTGCCCAAGCTATGTTATTTCCATTCTATCTGTATGCATATTTCTGTCATTTGTTGTTAATGAAATGAAGTTTTACTTCCACTGCGTCTCTACGTTTATGTGTAATTCTGTATTTCATTGTGTTCCTACATAAATCTGGATCAGTATAAGAGCATGATCTTCGAAAGATGTGGAGGTTACCAAAGGGCCATCATCGGGGTTATTTCTGAATAACAAAAATCATTCAGATTTCTTCCTCATTGATCATTGAGATATATTTTGTGGCTGTGATTTCCTTCTGTTGTGATTGATTTTTAGAAGTGGCGGATGAGATTCATGGTGTTAGATGAGTTTGGATTTCCAAAAGGGAGTCATATTGAATGAGGAAGTCAAGTTCTGTGTATGCTGGGTCTATATCACATTTGGGTTGAGTTTTTTCTTAAGAAACTGAAGTTCTGAGTGTGAGGAACGATTTCTTTAGGAGAAATCATGGGTCTATCTTTGTTGGAGAATTTCATTAGCTTATGCACACTTCTGTAATTGAGAGGTGGAGTCACCCTTCTTACAACAGATATTGTCAGCAGGCTGTAGTCTATGTATATGCAGGGCGCTACTTATTGAATAGAGGTCATACCTTCATACTAGGGAAGATATATTCATAGCAGATCCATCATTACAGATTAATCACGGTATCTCCGTGAGTCCACAAAGTTTCGGTGCCTTGAGGGGCGAATTTTGAGTATTGTTTCCTTCCAAAAAACCATAGACTCTCTGTTGGAATGTAAGAACCAAAATCTAGAGGGGTTGAGCTCTTTGTGGAATTCCAAGTCATTGGGTAAGAGACCGAAATTTGCTATTGGGGGTCGAGTATTTATACCAACAACAAATATCATTGGCTATGCGGGGTGAAGTATTCTGGTGCAGATCATATTTTATTGAAAGAGTTCGAGCATTCCATGGTTGGGCGAACTATTATTTCCCAGGGATCAAATTTCTATTTGTTGGTTGTGTTTTTTTAGTTGTGTTGGTTGAAATTGGTTGTGGAGGGAGAGATTATTGATTCTAGGGTCGATTTCTTAGCTAGAGATAGATATTACTTCTCCAAGACCGATTTCATCTTGCTGTTGGGTTACAACCTCAGTTAGGGAAGATTTTTCCCTCCCTGACTGGCCAAATTTCTTCTATTGGAGGGTCGAGTCTCCTTCCGCATGGATTTGGTAGATGTTGGGGCCGAGCTGGGATGAGTTTTTGAGTGTGGTGGTCGATTACTTACTGCTGGGAAGATTTATGTATAGAGGGGGGGGATTTATTTCCATAGAGTGGTTGTATTCATTGTTGAGGCCAATTTTCTATTGTAGAAGGTCGAGTTGGTTACTTTGTGGATTGGTACATTGCCATCAGGGCAAATTTTATCTTCTAAGCCTGTGTATTCTCTGCTGGGTCGTTTCCCTTAGGAGGAGGAGGATTCTTTACTGTTGGGGGACAAATTGAGTGATGTACCAGGTCATATATTAGAGGCTTCTATTACATACCTGCTTATCTGCCTCATAACTGATTTTTGTATTTACAGAACCTTTGTTATCATGTGAGACTTGTTTCTTCCTCTTGTCACCTACAGGYARCATAATTATCATTATACTGGCAGAGACAACAMAGAGAAATACACCATAGGCTGAATATCACAAGGGGCGAATTCTGGGTGGAAAACCCATTTTTACAGTAGTAAATGCAAGGAGATTTCTTGTTGTTACAGTCAACACGACCTCTAATTTCCATCTAAAACAATATCAACCTGGTGGCCACATCTTCAAGATAAATCTTGTGAGTTTGTTCTAATTGCATCAATTATGATTTATAGAGTAATAAAAATCAGGTTAACCCTTACATATGTTGTGGGTTGGCCTCTATTGTTTATAGTTAAATTGTTTTTATATATATACTATATGGACCGCAACTTCTTGTGAAACCCTTTTTACCAACACATCCATAAACCATTACAGCAGTGAATTGTTTGACATAGTATATATGCAACAAGTTAAGTAAATTTCCTAATAAAAATTAAAAAAATTCTAATGGAATTGGAACCGAACTTAACATTGGGGCCTCGACTTCATTACTTCTGGGACGAAAATCCCACATAATGTCCGATTTTACATAGTTGTTTTCATCCGAGTTTCCCTCATTGGACGCTTGTATAAATTGTTGGGGAGGTCGAAGGCAGTGATAAACACCCACATAAGCATCACATGTTGAGTGACTAAACAGTATTGTTGGGCACAATTTGAGTGTTAACAGGCCTATATACTCAGTTGTGAGCTACTATATCAGACTGCCACCAACATAACTTAATATATCAACAATTTCACTGAGGAAACAACTTGAGGAACCACCTAGTCCCTGAATTAAGGAGAGCGATAAGGAGGTTTTTGACAGTGGAAAGACATCCACAACCTAGGTGTTTGACGAAGTCAACACCCAAAATTACCCACTGTTGCTACAACAACAAGGGGAAAATTGCATTAGTAGTACAAATTCTATATCAACAACTTAGGAAGTATATTACACAATTGGATTTGAGAAAGATGAAAACCCCGGAAGAACTTAGAGAAAAACTTGTGCAAATCATGCAAGAGTATCAGAAAAATTTAACAACTTTTTTAGAGCATCCATAGTGGTTCACAGAGGTGGTAAAAGGATCCAAAACCATTGATGAAGAAAAAACATCACATCAGGACGAGAACTTGGGAAAACCTTAGGTTGACTGTTTGGAGCATGTAGTTGGCCATGATAGGGATGTGTACATGGGAGATGACCGAGTGGTAGACTTTGATGAGATCTTTGACGCTAGTGTGTTGATGGAGATTGTCACTAGTACCAAAGAGGAGGGGGGAGAATTTGGTGCCATCGAGGATGACTACGAGGGTCATGACACAACAACATCCATTACAACATTGGGATTGGCCGATGGAGCCCAAGACACTAGCACCAATGACGGTCAAGATAACACATGTGTTGGGATTGCTGGTGAGGATGGAGTCGAGGTAGCACCTATGTACGAGGAGGAGACATATCCAGTCCTTTCATATGATTTCTACTACGAGGATGAGGGGAGAACTCTTACATATGATATCTCATGCCAGTTGGAAGTGACAGGGAAAAGGCCTTTCACATTATACAATTTGGAGGATCGTCTGTTGGTGACCGAGGATCAGGTTACACAGGTGTTGACGAGAACTGATGGAGCTCGTAGGTTCATTAAGGATATTTTTTGGAGAGCCGAGATGGAGGAGAGACACATCGAGATAGTAGGTGGAGTCACTAGTTCCCAATTGTGCATCATCATGGAGGAAATAGAACAACTGAAGTCAAATTACTTGCAACTATTTATGGACATGGACCTTTCTCTCAAGTTTGCATAGGACAAGGACCAAGATGTTTAGGAGCTACATTATCAGTTGAGCATGGCACACTCTTCACCACCTATAGCAGGGACTCCATTATCTCTGGCAACAGTGACAAAGGAGGGCATGTGTGCTACACATATTGAGAGGGATGAGCATTTCGAGTTGCAAGTACTCGAGGAGAGTTTGGATTCCACTCTGAATTGGCATTGAAAGGATCATGTGCCCTTTCTTTTGGAGATCTCATTAGAGGTTTCGATATTAGCTGCAGAGGAGATAGTTGAGCACATTCCTTGTGGACCATGCCGCAAGGAGATATACCGATACTGGGATTGGGTGCACAGATACATGACGTATATGGACACAACTTGGGATGTAGGTTCAGTGGGCATTAGCAGAGTGTTGGGTCCAGTAGCGTATATAGGATATAGGATGGTACAGGAGGACATGGTGGTGTGCAACAATATATAGGAGCCCTCATTGACACATGGTGGTTTTCACTGGAGCTTCGAGGCGTTTCCTCTAGGGAGACCTC
>JASDQU010355567.1:0-11999 GCA_032191745.1 Picea mariana
TCCTCCTCAAGCTCTCAAGGGTTTTGCTCAAACTCTCATGAAGTGCGCCCTCCTTCTCCTCAAGATTTGCGCCCCTCTTCTCTTCTCCAAAACTCACAAGTGAAGAATGAGTCTCCAAAATACCTTTAACCTCTCTTTAGCCTCTTTGAGCCAACCCTAAAAGATCAATGGCCTAGATTAGATCTAGTCAAGTCTAATCAATGGGTGAGATCTCATCCAAAAATCTCACTAAGGAAACCCACTTTCCTTAGTTGTTTTATGTCTATTAACTCACCCACATTGTGAATTAATTGTCACTTTATGACTTAAGTGACATATTTCACTTTTGACTTAAAACTCCTAAGTCAAAGTGAAATTAGAATCATAAAGTAAAGTACAAGGGTAATAGTCTTCCCCCTTTGTGCTTAGAGACTCATATGCACATGGGGACCACTTTCCAAGGTACCCAAATCTCAACAAATATGTTTCGACCTTTCATGAAACACTGGGTGTTCTGATAGTCTCATACAACTCTGATTGTCACAATGTATTATGGTCGAATCTGGAATCTGATCAAATAAATCGGAGATTAGCTTCCTCACCCATATTGCTTTTGTGCATGCTTCACACACTACGATATATTCTGCTTTTGTTGTGCTGAGTGCGACAGACTTTTGTTTTTTGCTGCCTTAAGATATCATAGCGGAGCCCAAGCTGAAACACATTCTTGAAGTACTCTTTCTGTCTTCTGCACTTCCTGCCCAATCTGAATCTGTAAATCCATGAAGCTGTATATCAGAATCGCAGAAGTCACTTGTGCGAACTATAGTTTGGTAGTCTTGTGCGCAAGTCCTGGGGAAGGTGTTGCGCCAGTTTTGGGTTGGACTCTCTGATCAGCTTTGGTTACTTCTTGCTTGGAGCATTAGCCTTGCTTGGCTATTGGATTGCTACCAGGATTCTTCTTTGTCAAGGTCAAGGTGCTTGGAGGGTGGCTTCGACCTATGGTTGGGTACAATAGTGATATTGTCAATGGTAAAACGAGCACATTCTTTCATATTCTAACAGATTATGGGCCCACACCTCCTTCATTCAGTCTAACCATTGGAAGGAAGCATACCCATTAGGATATTGAGCTTGCTGAGGAACTGTCGCTAAGGTTACTAGCAGTAGCAGGAGCAGTTGCAGAAACCCTAAATCTCAGATCTGACACCTTGTGATGGAGCATCTCGCTCAAGGAGAAGATATTCAAATGCGCCCTAGTTCAACGCACCTTTTGGCTCTCTTAGAAGACAGAAGCGTTAGAGTTGAAGTTTTGGATCAAAGCATGACCAGCTCTACCAGTCAACCGAAGACATGAGTGAAACAATCAGTGTTCTACACTACTCAACACTCACTGGAACGATTGAATATGACATGTGGATAATCGATAGTGGAGCTTCTTGGCACATGACGGGAGATCAAGCCAGACTCTCAAATCTAAATGAGAAGAAGACATCGTACAATGTAGAGCTTGGAGACAAAAGCACTTACCCAGTGGAAGGATTTGGACAAGCCTCCGTCAAGTTGAAAACATGTATCCATATCTTGCCTAGAAGACAAAGGAAACAAAATAGCTTTCGTGGATGGAAAAGTGTTATCATGGCATAAAGACTCCAATATAGAGCATTCTAGGGTTATTGGAAGTCGTGAAGGAAATCTGTATAGACTACTAGAACAAAATGAAAAAGCTCTCGTACATGACGAAGTCAATCCCAATGAACTTTGGCATTGTTGTTGTCCTAATACACACTTGGGGTAACGTGGAAGAAACCTTCAATCCACTTAGTGTGTCCTTGGGGGCAAGTCTAGAGTCAAGGTGCTGTCACCTGATCCTCAACTCCTCCATCTAGGCCAATTCTTAGCGAAGCCAAGGGGGGTAGTCCCTATAAAAATAAAACTAAGGCTTTCTAAACTAAGAAAGAAAGAAAACTTTATTCTAGGAGTTTATTGCTTGAAATAAAACCTGATCAACTAACATTTATCATTCACCATCATCATAATCAAAAGTACTTGCTTATAAACATGCATATATAATCCTCAGATAATCAAATAAGATACTTGTTCATAAACATGCATGTATATTATCAAAGGATACAATGTCTGCAAGACTTAAACATAAAGTTAGATAAAATGCATAAATGAAAGGACTTCTCACATGAAAGATAGATTACTCAAGATATGAATGAAATTGCTCGCATAAGACAAAAGATAGAAAGATAGTATGTTTTAACCAGTGCCTTAAAGGGAGTCGTGGGCAGTGTAGATCGAGGATTTTATTAAGATTAATTTTGTGATTAATTAATGAAAGTGTTTGGCCCCTTTAGAAAGCTTGTTCTTTGCTTGGACTTGCTGAGAATTTACCGAAACCCAATGGTTTCACCAGTAAATTCACCAAAAGTGTTGGATGTCCAAAACGGCTGAGAAGCCAGGTCGCGAGAGGGCCCACCTTACTTCGCAGGTCACTTTTGGGATTTTTCCTCCCAATGAACTTACAGCCTTAAGAAATTGCCCTAGTTATACTAACAAGGTTCAATTACTTTGATAAAAGAAATGATAGATCACACCCTGCTTTGTAATTGAGGCAACTTGTATAAACACTTGAAAGAAAGAATTGCAACACTTTAAATTTAGATATCCTGCTTTGTATTTGAAATAGAATCAACAAGATATAGCTTTGAAGATGTTGTTGCAAAACTTGAAAAACTGATTAGAAAAGGTGAAAATACTTGAAAACCAGTTAACTAAGCATGCATGAAAACTAAGAATTAATTGGCATGCATAGAAATCAGAGTGTTGTAGTGTGTTTAGTATACTTGATTTGTGTACTTGATGTTTAGATCTTAGGCATGCACAACTTTAGAAAAGGACAAACCACAACACTAATCCCCCAAAGGGGATGAAGAAAATTGGGCACAAAGACCCTTTTTTATTAATTATTACAAAGAAGAACTTTATAGTTCTTTTTGAGCTTTTGGCTCTTTTGGAAGAAAGGGGATCCTTACTATGGATCTATGAAGAAGATTACATTAAGAAGAAAGCAAAACAGAAAACTTCGTTTTTTGCGAAGTTGCAACCCCCCAGGGTCCCTGGAAGCCTTGAAATTCACCAAAACGAGCAGAACCTCCTCTTGGATCTGTATTTGATGCAACAAAACAACAAAGAGATAAGATTAGAAAGTGATAGAAAAGAGTTCTAACAACTAAAAATTTTTACCAAAATTTAGAGAAATTTTCTAAGGCAAAAAGTAAGTTTTTTGGGGTTTTTTAAAGACTTTAAACAGACCTAACCTAGGCTCTTTCTAGAAACTTATGTTTGCTGTTTTAAGACAGCAAACAGTAACCTCTAAACAGCTTGAATAATAAGTTAAAACAGAGCATAAAGTTTGATCTAAATTATGGACAAAAAGATCAAGAAAATGCCTAAACTAGTCTAGATCTGTTCTTCCAATAGGTTGGCAAAATTATAATCAGATCTAAGAAATATATGTATGCAGCCTTTAGATGTTGAAAACAGAAAATTGATTTGCTATAACTTGCATGCAATCGAAAAGAAAGAGTAAGGAAGAGAGATTTTATCTGTTTATGGAGCTTTCGTCTAACCCTGGAACTTTGGGCTATGGGGTTCTCTTGGTAATGGATAAGAGGGCGTCTGATCTCATAAACTTGGGACGTTGACAATGGAAACCACCATTTGCCAATCCTCCTTCCTGAGGAACCTGTAATTACAAAACTTTGATCCTGCACAAACTGTTAAAGGCCTTCCCTACATACACAGCTCACAAAGCATGTTAGATTTAACCTAAAATACAACATGCATTTAAGAGTCTATGAAATAAACAAAGGCAATAAGAGGAATCAACCTAGATTACTCTTACTTAATCATATGACAGCATACGTATTAAGCATTAACAATTTATCATAAGATCAAAACATTATTCAATACATGTTACCTCATACATTCTTTGCACATAGATGAAGACAACCACACATTAGCATCCACACCAAGATTTGCTCCAAAGACTTTTTATTTCAATACTTGCAAAATGTTACAATGTTTCTCTGCCCAAGACTGAACTCACTCAATGAGAGGGGTCGACCTCCTTTAAATAGGAATGGAGGTGGAGAAACCTAGGCAAAGCATGTGCTAGGGTTAGGGTTTTGGAGTGAGGCGTGAGAGGAGGAATGGCGCACTTAGGAAATGAGGGATTCGTGAGGATATGAGGGAGTGAACTTAGGGAGAGCGTGGAGTGAGGAGAGGTGATGTATGAGCGAAGGGAAGGTTACGTAAGAGTTGAGGGAGTAGTTACGTATGGTGAAGAGAAAGTTACGTAGGGTGTGGGAGGTGTTACATAGAGTGAAGGGAAGGTAGGTAGAGACGAAGAGGAAGTGGAACGAGTGATTAAGGGGGAAGGGCGAGTGTAGCGTGAGTTTAAGTGAATAGACTTAGGAGTTACGTGGAGTGTGGGCCACATGAGAGGTGCGCTAGGGTTAGGTGAAGAGCCACCTAGGATGGGAGTTGAGTCCCTATATTGGGAACTTTTCCTAAAGGCCATGTCATCCAAGTAAGTCGACTCTTTCATTTAATTGACTCACTTTATCCTTGAGTTGACTAAAGACACCCATAAAACATGTCTCAAACATGTTCCCAGTTATCTCTTTTTTTTAGGAGATCTAATTAAATGCCTCTTTTCTGCATTTTTAGAGTAATATTGACATTTTTAGCAATAATAATCGTTTTTTTTTGCCTCGAAAGATGGGAAATAGGGGTTTACATCATGCTCTGCACTGGAAAACAACAGTAAATATGGCATCTGACAATGTTTGATGCCATATTTTTGCATTTATTGACTTAGAATTAACAAATTCCAATTTTGCGGGAATTTAATTAATTCACTAAAACTTTAAAAAAAACCTATCAGACTTAGCTGCAATTTCCAAAGAACTCAGACACTATGTTCTAGTATGATCTTATATACATTCTGACACTAGACATTGGATTTTCCATGGCAAGACCTACTTGTCAACACATACTCCGGCTTTGGAGCTAGTCTTTTTTGAGTGAAAAAACTTAGAAATTATTTAATCTTCTCACTAAGGCAAGTAGAAAAAATAATTAACAAGTAGAAAAAAACACTCCGAAGTATGTGCCCACTCCCAGATCAAGGGTGGCCAATAGCCTTTTACAACATCTCATACTTAGGACATTTATTACAATAGTGGAAATGCAGAAAAGGTGGCCCCTTTAAAGCCTGTTGAATCACTGAACTCTGCATATATGAGCATTGAACGCTCATTCTCTGGCGGCTCTTCAGGAAATCCAGCTTGTGCAAACTGGTGGATAACAAGAACTACAACCACAGAACTGACATAGTTCCAAATCTTGTTCTCCTTGAGAACAATGGACATCCGTACCTTCCACTGCAAATAGTTGGAAATACCATCCAATCGATCCTCAAATCTAATGCATGCATGCCATATCCCCTTTCACAACTCAAGGAAAACAATCACAAATTTCCCCCATTCAAACTTGCCCAAAAATCTCACTGCTCACTGTCACTCAGAGCCCAGCTCTGATACCATGTAGAAATTTAAATGACCAAATCAACAAGCTAATATTATGTCATACACTTAGCAACCTAGAGATAATTGTCATCAATGAACTCTGATATGCATAAACTCACATTCAAAAATTATTATATGCAGAAATACACATTGTTAAGCAATTTAGCAACGGAATAAACACAATGAACGACAACCATTCAACCATGAATAACTCATAAATTTAGGCAAATGCCAGGGAAAACTCCAGTGTGGGAAAACCCAAAGAGAGAGAGAGAGAGAGAGAGAGAGAGAGAGAGATTGAGATTCTATTAGCTTTAGGAAAGATTTATCAGCAACTACAATACATTTTCCAGCCAAGAGAGACAACTTACAGCACAAAACTGTCCCACCACAAAACTTCCTTGAAATCCATGCCACAGTCCGTACAGTTGTACAGATTTGCTGAAAATGGCACCTCGAAAAATGTGCCCAAAACAGGTAGTTGTACCTTGCCTTCTATACGATCAACCTCCTTCCGAAAACTTTGCAAAATCTTCCTCGAAAACTGTGCCTTCTCTTGCTTCGATTTTCGTGCCAAAGTTTGTTGATGTACGATCTATATGGATCTGTACAGTACGGCTTGCCCCAACAAATAAAACAGCAGCACTCTAAACAGAAAATGCCTCCTTGGGATTTGCGCTCTAGCTCTCTTGGGAAATTTGCCAACTTACTACTCACATTCCTCCAAACTCTCCTCAAAAATCTATTTCACACTCTTCTTCACTTGTGTCTTTCACACTACCCAATGCATTCTTTTATAATTTCTGAAGATGACCTTTTACCTCCCAAGAGTCTTTTCATCTTCCCCAACCTTAAATCCAAAGGCCAAGATCTAATCTTGCCTTTACAAGATCAAGGGCCATGATTCATTCCCTCCAAAATAAATCACTTAAAATATTAAAGTACATTTCAATTTATTACATAAGTGCACTTTATGAAATAAAGTCTCTTTAATATTAGAAGGTACACTTCATTAAAAAGTCACTTTAATAAAAGAACCACTTTATAACAACTTTATAAAAACCCATTACAAAGTTAAGTGCCTAGTAGTGTCAACATAAGGTTACATCCGCATACAAGACAAAACATGCGGAGTACCTCCCAAGCTAAAAAGCCAACACTGCTAAGAATATTTTGAGAAATATAGTTGGGACATGAACTTCCGCAAAAGTTCATTGTGAACTTGTAAGAAGTAGTTTCAGAGATTTCTATTTTCAAAAAGTAGTTCTATTTTCGAAAAGTAATTCTATTTTGTAATTCACTTTGGTAAAGAAGTGAAAAGTTTTATATTTAGCAATTGAGTCTAAAAAGTGTATTTCATGCATGCATGACCTAGACTAGGAGTAATCTCAAAAATAGATTAAGGTTTTGGTCTCAGCCAAAAGTATAAAGACAGGTCAAGATAGAGAGTTCACACACACATGAACAGGTGAGCAAGTTAAGCAACCGAAAGAGAGAGAGAGCAGGGATTTAGGTAGAAAGTAGTTCCGTACAGGTTGTTGTACAGTTTTGTACACTCATGTGGACATTTGTACACCCATATGGATAGGTCATATAGTTGTATGGATAGGTTGTATTGTTTGTACAGTCGGCCGTACAATCCATACATTGAGGTTGTACTTCTCAGGCAAGTCGTTCTACTCAGTTCAAGGTGATTTCGGTAACTGTGCAGCGCCTGTTTTTTGGCAGCTTGTGGAGGTTTCCTTGTAAGTTTTTTGAAGGAATGAAAAATTGATTTTGAAGGAGTAATTACCTATGTATGTGTGAAACTATTTTTATGCTTCCCCTATTTAATTTCCAGCTACTATGTGATTGATGCTATGGTCTGAAATTTAATTTCCTCATTAAATAAATTTAGCAATCTACTTGTTTTATTGAGATCATAAGGACATTAGTCATCTAGGCTTGGGATTTTCACATGGTATCAGAGCCATTTCTCTTATTGAGATTCTTAGGGATTTGCGGCAGTAAATCAATCGCAAGGATGAAGGACCATCAATTAGAGGGTTTCAAAACTAATTTTAAGATATAGGAGTTTGTGCAATAGATCTCAGAGATGGCATCAATTAGCCTTAGATTTGAGGACAGATTGGATGGTGCCTTAAATTTCTTATCATGGAAGATGAATGTTACACTCTTACTAGAAGAAAATGATCTTTGGGATATTGTCAAGGACATTGTGACTCTTCCTGCAGATCCATAACAGTTGCAGTTGATGAGGTGAGGGAAGTGAAGGCCAAGCAGATGATCTTTGATGCCATAAAGGATCATCTGATCCCTCATATATCCGAGAATAAGACAGTGAAGGAGATGTTCAATGCCTTGGTTAGTCTCTACCAGAGTGAGAACATAAACATGAAGAAGATATTACGGAACAAACTCAGATCCATAGAGATGATCGGATCAAACATAGTCACCAATTACCTTATGAAGGTCACAGAGGTTCGTGATCAGCTTGCAACAGTTGGGGAGAAGGTTGTAGATGCAGAGCTAGTGAACATGGCACTTAATGGATTCCCAAATTAAGGGGAACCATTTGTCAATGGTATGTGGTCAGTCAAATAAGCATAGAGGTAATGAACCCAACAAGGGTAAGGAAAAGAGTGAGGAGTCAACCTCACAGCTAGGAAAGAAGGACTTGAGTAAAATCAAGTGCTTTGTTTGTCATAAGCATGGTCATTATGCATCACAGTGTCCAAAGAAAAATAAGGGTAAAGGGAAGCAGCACCGGAAGCAAGTAGCATCCTCTGCAGAGACTTAAACGAACAAGTTTGTTGCCAAGAACCAACAAGTCCTCATCACACCAAAGGAATCTATTCCAAATACAACTCAGTTAATAGGGGTTAGACAAGATAATTTGTACAGGTTGTAGGGTGAACCTGTTTGACCCTTGGTGCATAACAATGACAGCTTGTGTGAGTTGTGGCACAAGAGGATGGGGCACTTACATCATAGAGTGTTGCCTATTCTGACAGAGATAGTCATAGGTCTTCCAGAGTTCAATATTCAGCAACATGGTGTATGCAGAGGGTGCATGCTTGGGAAGCATGCCAAGGTTGCTTTCCAAAGTAGTGAGCATAGGTCTAAAAGGATTTTAGACCTAGTATATTCAGATGTTTGTGGACCAATGTCAGTAGCGTCAATAACCGGAAGCATGTATTATGTTTCCTTTATTGATGATTTATCTTGCAAGACTTGGATCTACTTCTTAAAGATGAAGGATGAGTTCTTTAGCAGGTTTTGGGAGTTCAACGCTCTAGTTGAAAACCAAGCATGGAAGAAGATCAAAATCTAGAGATTGGACAATGGAGGAGAGTATACCTCCAAGGCGTTCGAGGGTTTGTGCGAGGTAGGAATCAAGAGGGTCGAATGTTTCGTACAACCCACAATAGAATGGGGTTGCAGAGTGGAATAATCAATCCATTATAGTGCTTCTAAGGCCATGCTACATGACCAAGACCTGTTGATGTTTCTCTGGGCAAAGGCATGTAACACAACAATCTACATCCAAAACTAGTGTCCTCACAAGATCTTGGTGGACAAGACACCAGAGGAGGCATTCATTGATGTGAAGCCAGAGGTGAGTCATTTTCACATCTTTGGTTGTCCAGTTTATATCCATATACCAATAAAGAAGAGGACCAAGTTGGAGCACTCTAGTGGGAAGGGTTTGTTTATGGGTTACAGTAAGACTTTAAAGGCTTACAGGGTCTATATTCCATAGCAGAGGAAGACAATAGTAAGCAATGATGTAAAGTTTGAGGAAGACTTTGCATCCACGAAGTCTCATGAGCCTACTCCAATTAGTATTGTTGTTATAGTCAGTCAGATAGTCTGTATAGTCTGTACCGTCCGTATAGTTTGAAGAGTTGCTATCAACAAGAAATCCTTAGAATTTGACGAAAACTCAATGTGTAGGATGCTTTGGTCGATTGGAAGCACTGGATGTACTTGTGAATGAACTTGCATGATGAAATCAAGTTGGAATTTAACCCTGCACTTATGCATGTAATCTGGGGGGTAACAAGAATGTTCGCCACCATAGCTCGAAAGGTTGTAGTTCACAAAGTTTTTGAATTAAGAACATCATTTAGATGCTACTAATCTTAAACAAGTCTATTTTTTGTTAACAAATATCAACATGAGCACTATAGTAATCCATGACCATCTATATGTAAGTTGATACTTTGTAATGTTGTAATGTCAGTTCTTATGTCCTTTGTTAGATTGTTGGGTTACTTTGAAAGTATTTACACCATGTTTGGGGGTGCTTCATGAGATTTGGGGTACATGGTGTATGTTAATCCCCTGGATGGTCTGAGATGGATTGTAGCATGAGAGATGGTTTGTGATCGATATGCATATTTGAGATTGCTTGCTCAATGGATGCTTGACCTCAATTGATTGCAGGCTCAATGTTCTTCCCTTGGGCATTGGAGATCTCTTGGCAATGTAGTGGATTCCCTTCATCAAGGTCCCATGGAGGAACCACTTGTTTAGAGAGTTCCCTATAGGGGATGTGAAGCGTTGTGGATTGTGGAGGGGGTATTCGAGCTCTAGTTGACATGTGGCAACTTGGTTTACAGTTTAGAGGATTGGAGATGGCCTCAGGATGCATGGGCCTACTATCGCACAATTTGTAGCTTGGGCAAAGCCCAACCCAATCCACAAAAGTGTGACAACTACGGGAGTACCTAGCCACTGTCACCTTAGATAGACACTCCCCTCGCTTTAGTGATGATGAAATTACCACAAGGGGGGAATCTCAGTGACCCTAGGGAGATTGAGTTGGAAAGTGAGATGATGATCAATGAACACTCCTTTAGGTCAATATTGGAGAAGGAATAGGGCTTTAGAATGACTCTTGTAGATGGAGAACGGTTTCCAAGCGTTATTTACCTGCAAAACAATGTTAACCATGCCTGGAACAAGACAAATGATAGATATGGGGAGATGATTAGCTCAGACCTAATCATGTCTATATGTTTCTGCAGGACCATGCCCGACGGACAGGTACATATGGGGAGATGATTAGCTTAGACCTCCATAGCGCTAAAAGCCCACTAGATGGATGTTGAGACCCCAGCCAGGGCCAGACATACACCAGAGGCTTGCACCAGAGAGAGAGGAGGACATTCCACCCAAGACACCTTGGTAGGCCTGGACCCAGGGGGGTCTTGCCTTTCCCCCTGAACGTTGGCCTTGGAAGGCCCATGACGTCACCCTTGTTACCCTTTACGTCACCCAGGGTCAAATGGACATGATGGAGGCAGTTGTGTGCCAAGTGGTACCTGTGGCATGATCCAGAGGCCTTGGAAGGCCTAACGTTTTCCTCCTAGAGGCCAACGTCTCACTTAGGAGGCCCAACGTCACCCTAGAAGAGCATGACGTCACCTCTTTTGCATGTTTTAGGGTTTAATTTGTCAATTTTATGTAAAAAACTGTATATTTGATGTAACTGGCCATGTCGGCCCTTTTTGACCTAATTTGGAATTAAAGGTCATTTGAATTGTATAAATAAGGGAAAAGTTCCTTGTGTTTTTTCATCATCTTTGACTCACACAAGTGAGGTCTGAAATTCGGCCTTTTTAAGGCTCATTGGTTGAAATTAAGTGGTGCACAATTCTTGGAGGAGGCTTCTCTTCGTGTATTTTGGCATTTTCATGGTGGAAAGTCTTCAACTAGGGCATATTGCTAGATTATTCTTGGTGAATGTAAGTGAAAATCTGCATTTTTTCTTTCTTTGAATGGTTATGGTATCTCTAACTTTGCATTTGCTAAGATTATGAAATTGCTAGTGTAAAACCCTAGGAGATTAAGCACATGTTATTGTCCTTATCTCAATAGCTATCCACCTAGTAGATTTTGCTAGAAGACATATCCATTGAAGCATGTGCTAGAGCCCTACCTTTGTAGCATTCTAAAATCATTGCTTCATCAAGCTTTTATTTATCTCAACCACTACTGTAAATGTCGGCGAAATAACGGAAATTTCGCGACATTTTCCGAAATTTTAAGGGTGCCGAAATATTCGGTTCAAAATTTCGCGAAATTTCCGACACATTGAAAGTGTCGCGACACAATGATTAACCCGCGAAACTTTCCCATTAACCCGCGGGTCGATGGAAAGTTTCGGCCTGCTTAAAATTTTTTTACTTCAATTTAAAATATTTACTAAAATTCTTGATGGTAATGTAAAATTCTTACATTACATTTTTCTTTATCTTTCATTTTCATCCTTTTACTTAAATTTTTAACATTACCATTAATTGTTTCAGGATGTTTGAGAGTGGTTCCAACCTCATTGGACTTCATATGGAGAAAGTAGAATTTTAGGTCCCATTCAAAATTCAGCAGACTTAACAGTTTTCAGGATTTCAA
>JASDQU010355572.1:0-11999 GCA_032191745.1 Picea mariana
AATATTAATAATAAGTATTTTTTTGCCAAAATTTATATGTTTGGTTATAGTTAACATTTTAACTCTTATAAATTTAAATGATAACTCATGCACTTAAGATTCTCTTGTATGTATTTGTGATTAGGCGTAAGCATTACTAGAAAGCTATGTATCCGTGTGTAGACACAATAGAAGTTGTTGTTTTAATATGTGTTATTATACCTTGGATGAATCGAATCGTAATGTATCCATACCGAAAGAAGTTGATGTCCTTTGAATATTGGTTGCATTGTTGTAAAAGGTTCCAAGTTCATTTTTTGTGAAATCAATAGTTAGACTTCATAGGAACTTATGCTACTATGGCAGTCATATCTCTGTTGTAATGCGGTAAAATCACCATGTTTTTTAGGAATCCAAATAGTAATTAAATAAATATTCTTATATGAAAAATTTTAAATTATGTTTCCAACTATCTAATTAATAATCAATCGTTTTTTTACCGGAAAAGTAGAAATCATTGGCCATAATGTGTGTAAGTAAGTGCCCTCAAAAGATTCTATGATATTAGAAAAAACACTTTAAAACATTTGGAGGGTGGAAGTTGAAGAACCGATGTTACACTAGCTTTGCATTTTCCATGCGCCCTTCTGCATGTCTAAGAAGCATCTCCTGGTTCCCTCAAAAGATTCTTTGACAATGGGAAAAGTATTTTAGAAACATTGGGAGGGTGGAAATTGAAGAACTGATGTTATGCCAGTCTTGCATCTACCATGTGGCCTTCTGTAGAAGAAGAAAAAGAAGAAGTAATTTTAACGTCTACGAGGCTAACAATAGTCTATGGGACAGACCGTCTCACACACTGATTTCAGCAGTTCAGCCCTTTTGATGATGAGCTCCCCTAATTTCTCCACTGTCCCCTCGCTGAATGAGTCATTCTGATAGCTAGCTGTCAAGATATTTATATAGTTGTCCCTGTTGTCTTTGAAAGCTTCACACTCTAAAATGAAATGCTTTTATGTTTCCACTTTTCCAGAGGTGCAGAACACACACACCCTTTCTTCCCAAGCTTCTTTTGGTCTTTTCCAGCGCCCAGTTTCACAACGGAGTTGATGGGAATTAGTTCTTAATTGGGCAATAAGCATTTTGGCTCTCCAAGATATATTGGCCCCAATATACGTTTTTTGATGATGATTATATATGAGGTTAAACTCTTCAATAAATGCATGTCTAAGAAGCATATGCTAAGCATGTTGTAGCTATTCCAATGCTACTGCTCATCTCCATGCTCAAACAAAACCATGATCGGGTCCTCTAGCCTTGTNGCTCGAGGTTATATTGATATATAAACCTTTTTACATCAACAAAGAAGAGGTCCCGAAGACAATGAGACCAAGGTACTGTCAACACAGTATTATCTCTCTATCTTTACAAGCAAATGGAAGTAATGGCCCCAAACAAGAAATGTATATGCAGACCTTTACTTGTTCCAAAATCCAGGGGAAGATTTCTAAACAGAAATGTTAATCAAGAAGATATTATTCCAGCAATGATTCGACCACCCTTTTTTTTTTAGAAGAGATTGATGTTTTGTTGGGGGCCTTTGATTCCATTGATCCAAGTAAAGAAGAACAAAATGCCCTTTGGTGCTTCGAGGGCTCTTTTGGAAAGTCTGTCAGCTTCTTCATTTGATTCCCTGTAAATATGCTGGTAGTAGGTTCCTTGGAAGTTTTTCTGTAAGTCTCGAACTATGCGTTTCCAACCTTCAATTTTAGTAGCATGGAGTTTGCTTTTACGTTGAAGCCACTCGATAATGATGTTGGAGTCCCCCAATATGTGGAGGTGGTGTAGGTGCAAGACATTAGCCATTATGAAAGATGCCCACGCTCCAATGAATTCAGCCTTCATGTTGGAGCCATCTCCACAATTGAAGAGCCATCTCACCTCCGGGGAATTGAGAGTTTTCAGGATTCCCCCAGCACCACAGGTTGTTCCTTGGTTAATAGAGGCACCGTCAAAGAAAATCAGTGAATGTCCATGAATGGGAAAAATCAGACTCAATCTTAGAAAGGTCGGTCTAAAATTTGTTTAGATGTAGGAGAGCAAACTTAAGGTTTTGTGAGTAACTATGCTAGAAGAGGGAATTTTACCTTCAAATAAGGCTTTGTTGTGCTCCTTCCACAAAAACCAACAAATAAGAACTGGCAGTTTTTTGGGTGCGACTGAGTTTTGTGTCCAATTCACCATGCATTCATTTAAATTCTGCCCCTTCCACTCCAGTTTTAAATTCATAGATTTGGTACACGAGTTCCAGGTCACTTTTGTGAGCTAGCAATGTATGAAGAGATGTGCACTATCTTCAGCAGCTACTCTGCAAAGGTAGCAAACACCGGGACCCACCCATCCATTTTTTAATAATGTATCCCAAGTAAGTATGCATTGATTCATCGCCAATCTGAAGAAGAGAATAATTTTTATTTGCAGGTTCCACTTCCATAGATTTAGTTTCCAGCCAAGGAGGTTTGGTAGGGAGAGTAACGATATGAGTGCCTTATAGAAATTGCTGACTGTGATTTCACCTGACGAGTCACCTCCATTCCAAAGTATTTTATCTTTTTTTGCTTGGTTGAGCGTAATTCCGGCCTAACCAAGTCTGGTCGTGTAATTATTCCATTCGACTGCTAGTTCTCCCACAATTCCCAGGTCTCCAGGACTCTTCCAGTTTTTGGTGCGGGTTAGATTATTCAAACCTGTGGATGCTTGTGACAATGTGGTAATATCCCTGTGCTTTAAAACAGTGAGAAGTTCCTCAGAAAGTTGCGCTTTGTCCCCCAATTCTAAAATGAAATCACGGCCTACTTTAACTTGAGATCTAGAACCTGGTCGCCAGCTAGCCCAGTGGTTGATGATTGGTAAAGTGCGCCTCAGAATAGTCCAGAATTTTGAGGCTGAAACTTGTTTGTGAGAGTGGTGCCTGATCCAGTCAATGATCGAAGAGTTATGTAAGTATTTGTCAAAAATAACTTGTTGCCAGATACTGTAATGCGTTAGAACTCTCCATAGATTTGTCGTGATCAATACCAGATTAAACAAAGGAATCTTACGAAGACCCCATACTCCTTGTTTTTTGGGTCTGGAGAGGATCTCCCATTTACACTGGCGGTACTGATGTGCTTCCTGATGACCTGTCCAAAGGAAATGAAACATTAAAATTCTGAGTTTATTTAAGATCAAGCGAGGCAGAGTTTCTAGGGACATCCAATAAACATTTTGTCCTTCCAGAACTAATTTTAATAGTATGAAACGCCCTCCCAATGAAAACCATCTATTGGTCCAAAGGTTTAATTTTTTTTCCATCCTTATCACCAGCTAATTCCAATCTGCAGCACGTTGTGTCCCTGTCTTCAAAAAGTAGCCAAGATACCGGAAACCCGAAGAGAGTTCATTGAAGGTGTATGGAAGAAAATTTTTGTAGGAAGGCAAGTCAGTCTCCGAGATGCCTTCGTGATAAATTGTCGATTTCTGAGGATTGACAGTTAGTCCCGAAGCATTACAGAAACAAGTGATAAGTGTAATTATTACTTTCCATTCAGAGAGGCTCGCCTTGGATAATATGAGAACATTGTCCGCAAATATTAGATGCAAGATTTTGGATAGTCTTGAAACCTTAATCCCCGATAGGTGGCCATCAGCAAAATTTTGTTTTAATAATAGGCTGAGTCCTTCCATCGCCAGAATGAAAAGTAGTGGGGATAAAGGACAACCCTGTTTGACTCCCCTTCCACTTCTGAAAAAATTTGAAGCCTCCCCATTGATGAGCACCGCAAAGGAAGAAGAGGTGACACAAGTCGGTATCCACTTTGTCATTTGAGGCTCCGAACCAATTTTATGTAGTATTAGTCTAAGGAAGTCCCAGTCAATACAGTGATAAGATTTTTTTAGATCCAATTTTAGCACAAGAGATTTTAGTTTGTATTTTTTTATGTTGTGTAGGAATTCATGGGCTGTGCCTATGGCATCCTGGATGCGTCTTCCTTTCAGAAAGCCTAGTTGTTCAGTAGAAATCTTTTCAGATAGAATGGTGATCGGACAGTTTGCTATGAGTTTAGAAATAATCTTATAGCACAAGTTGCAAAGTGAGATGGGTCGGAAGTCGTCAAAGGATGCAGGTTTATTCGCCTTTGGTATCAAGGTTAGAAAAGTAGCATTTATACCTCCATAGATTGTTCCTAGTCTTCTAGAATCTTCAATGAAAGCTAAAAGATCCTCCCCAACCAAGTCAAAGAAAAAGATGAAGAATTCAGCGATACATCCATCTAGACCCGGGCTCTTTTCTTTTTTGAAATGGAATAAAACTGACTTCAGTTCTTCAATAGTAACAGGACAGGAAAGTGAACGAGAATCCTCTTCATTGACCATCTATGGGAAGAGATCTGCCAGTTTACACTATTCAAATGTATCTGGGTTGATAGAAGCTTTGTAAAATTCTTTGTAATAGGAGACTGCTTCTTTCTTTAATAAAGTCTGGTCCTTAATTAAATAGTCGTTTTCACCTTTGATGTCCCAAATGTAGTTTTTTTTTTTGTTTCTGGAGGCCACATTATGAAAATATTTTGTGTTGCGGTCGCTGCTAGCCAGCCAGAGAGCTTTGTTACACAATCTCCACTTTTCTTCCTCTTGGCGAAGTATAGAATTTCTCTCCAATCCAACGGTCTCAATCTGGTTTCAAAAATTTGTGAATTTAGTTCCCCCAAGATTTTGGTAGTGAGCCAATTGATTTTGGTTTCTATAGTTACCAGCCTGTTGTTGTCCTTTTTGGTTTTGTCTTTGAACCAAGTCTTATTGTGTTGTTTCAAATCTTGTAGTTTCCACAGTAATTTCCTTTGTGCACTGAGCTCTGAAGAGAATTTAGTGTCATTCCAGGTTTTTTTTAACCAAGTCCACAAAGTCTTTATCTTCGAGCCAGTTCCCATTGAACTTAAATGGACGGTTTTTGTGCTTTGGTGGAACTTCTAATTGAAAACAAATGGGGGTGTGGTCAGAAAAGTATGGAGATTCAACCCAACTTCTGTAGTGTCCAAAACAAGAAAGTAAATCTTCTGAAACCAATATTCTATCAAGCATCCTGTAGATCGTGTTGTGTTCTGTGCGCCCATTGCGCCAAGTGGGCACGAGCTTGGGAGGTTTGATATCTATAAGATTTTTGGACGCGAACAAATCTTTGAAGAAAACATCAATAAAACCGGAAGGAGTTGCTCCCCAGGCCTCATCTAAGTCAAATATGATGTTAAAGTCACCGGCCAGTATTAAATTATTGGCAGACAAGATACCACTATTTTTAACTTTAGTCCAGAAAGACTTCCTGGCTGAGCAAGGGCCATAGACATTAAGTAAAGTAAGTTCCTTCTTGTCTGCTAGGTTGAAACATGTTAATAAAATGCCTCCCACTGAGACAAAGGGGGACAGATGAAGTGAACTTGGATCCCAAGCTACAAGGAGGCCTCCGGAGGTGCCTACAACGTTTACTGAACAAATGGCCCATGAGGACAAAAGAAGAAGTCCCTGATTTTCTAGGCTGGAGCCAGAGTTTCTTGAAGGAAAACAATATTGGGTCTCGTTTGTTCCATCAGTCGACGGAAAGAGGAAGCTTTGAGGGTGCCTCCAATCCCTCTAATATTCAGAGAGAGGAGTAACATTACTTAGCCCTCGCAAGGGCTTTCATTGCTCTAAGAGGCCCAATGTCTGTAGAAGAAGAAGATATCTTAGAGGTTTGTTCAATAGACTGTGAGATCTTTTTCCGACTGCTTCTACTTTTGATCGGTGAGATTTCTAGTGCTAGGCCCCTCGACCAGGCAAAGCTTTTATCGCCTCCAACCAGCTTGTTCTTTGAGATAGAGGCCTTCGAAGAGCCCAAGGGCTCAAGAATTCTCTTTCCCAAGTAAGTAGGGAGGCGCGAAGTTTATTGGATCTCCCGGCCATTGGAAACCAAGGAGTCAAGAATCTATCTGAGTTCAGATGTCTTTTGTTCTGGTCCCCTAAAACCAGACAGAAAAGTAGTTTCAGGAGTCTTGGTCTGTGGAGAGGTGAAGGGTGAAATAGGGCGAGGTGGAGCATTGGGAGGGTGGTTAATAGGTGGAGGGGAGACCGAGATGGAGAGAGGGGGAGGGACCGGCCTTGATGTAGTAGGAGCAAATATGGGCAATGAGGCAGAGCTAGGGGGAAGGGAGGTAGGATCTCCCGCAAAGCTGGGGGGAAAGGAGGTAGGGAGGGTGTGAGGGACAACATTGTCCGGTGCTGTCGAGGTTGTCACTTCCCTAATGAAGGGGAGGGTGAGCTTGGGAAGAGGAAGTGGGTCAGTGCCTCCTCTCTTAGGCAAAGTTACACAGGAGAGAGGACTGGGCAAGTGATTTGGGGTATCCAATGTTTGTTTTTCCCACAAGGTTAAAGAAGAGTATAGAGATGGACAAAATTGATGTAGCTTACCCGAAAGTGTGTCCAGTGTCTCCAGTGGTGGGTCTGTCCTAGGTGGACTGAGAGTGTGTACAGTAGTTTGAGAGTCTACTTCCATCATGTAATCTGGTGGATCTTCCTACAGTAGCGTGTCTTCCGAGAGGTCCTCCAATGGTTTCCCTTTGCAGTCTCTCTGGAGGTGTCTTGTGCAATGACACCAGTAGCATCTGAAGGGAATCCCCTGGTAGTCTAGTTTTGTTTGTAGTGTCAACCACGCCAGTCTATGTCAAGGACTTCAGGAAGTCCTTCGTGTATATCTATCTTTACTAGGACTCTCTCAATCTTCCTTAAAGGTCTAGTAAGAGACGAAGGGTCCAGTGTAATGAAGTGTCCCAAAGAATTCCCTATGGCCTTGAGGGCCCCTTCATGCCAAAAATGTAACGACAAACCCGATAAGAGGACCCAAAGGTATCTGAGTTGAAAGTGTTCAATTTTAGGATTGAAGGCTAACCTCCATCTTTTCAACATTAGAGTACTTTTACCCAGGACCCAATACTGGTTGAGGAGTAGCACAGCATCCTCCAGGGTAAGGCAAATGAAACCAAACCAACCTTTAGTAAGAAAGACTATCTCTGGAGTATATCCAAGGAGAGGAGTCCAAACTTTTATGACCTAGTCGGGGACAGGGGAGTCCGCCAGTGAAGAATATGCAAGTCTACCCACCAGGCCACAAAGAGCCAGTCTGCAGGTGTCTTTGAGACCCATGTCGTCGCCGAGAACCATCCTTCTAACTCCCCTGTTTGGTTTCCAAGCTCTTTTTTTGTAGCATGTCTGGTGGGAAGTTGAAGATAAGTGTGGAGGCCTGTTAGTCATGATAGACTTCGGAGCTCGGCTTTTGTGAGGTCGCTCAAGTTTAGCTGGGCCCTGAGACTGAAGATTGCAGTTAAACTGTGGGGTACTGAGGTGAATAGTAGAGGGTAGGCAGGTCGATAAAGTGGTCTTTTCAGTGCGAGAGTTTTGGGCGGGAAAGGGAGAGGTAGTTGATAAGGTTGGTTGTTTTGGTAATGAAGAAAATGTAGGTTGAAGACCTGTTGTGTCAGTAGATTTGAAGATGTATTCTCTTAGCCACTCCAGTTCGTCAAAGGAATCCATTAGAGCTTCAATGTCTTTGTGGAGCTTGTCAGGATCCATCGTTAACCGGGTTGAATAAAAAAACACTCAAAAGACAGTCACGGGTCCTACACGAAGTCTTGACCAGAAAACGAGGAAGGTTCGGTTAACGAGGAGCTGTAAGGTTAGTGAGGGAGACAAGAGCAGTGGTTCCTGCCTATGTGAAATCTGCATGGCATTGTTAATCCAATACAATTGATCAGTTATATTTCCTAAAGAAAATATATATGTATTGTTAATAAATTGAAATAGGGATAAGCTCCCCACCAAGAATGTGAGTGATGCAATGAGTTTACTCTACTCAGTGATTCCTTTTACTGCTCATGGTTGAATGGATAACTATACCTAGCAAAAAATTAACTATTATTATTATAAATATCTATATTGTAATTAATTAACTATTATTTTAATAAAAAGTATTTTTTGTTTGTATTTATCAAGAATCATAGCATATTAAAATGTATATACTATTGTGCTCGTATTTATTAATCAATCTAAAATATTTTTCTTATAAAAAAATTTCAAAACACACGATTTTTAAACCCATATGTAATAGAATAGAAATCCAAAGAACAAAGAAAATTTATTTGACCTGTGTGTGCAAGTAGTCATTGCAACCACAAACAAAATTGATGATCTCTCCAAAGCATGCTACGAGTTTTGAGAAGGGTGTTCTTAGCCATGGAAGGTTGATGATCTGCAATGTTTTTGCTAGAATGATTAACTTGGACTTCTTCATCTGTCTAAAGGCACATATAATTTCAATCAACGATGATAACAAAGCCAAATCTAATTTAAAATCATTTTATCTTATCTTTTGGACCAAATACGAGATGTGATAGACTACGTTAACTTCCAATTCAATGCCTACGATGCCAAACACCAAATTTTGTATTTCATCTAATACTACAATACTCATGCGTCTTAGTATAGCAGAGGGAAAGTGCTGGTAAGTTTTATTACATAAAAGTCATGGTGGAGGAGGTCTATAGCCTGAAAATGGCTTCTTTCAGGCGTGTAATATGCTAAATTAGAATAGGTAATAGGAGGTCATCTTTGTGTGGTGTGCAAGCAATGCTAAGTTTAGTGGCTTCAAATATGAAACACAATCTCAAACTCTATTGGCATCTTGATTGTTACTAATTATCAATCATCTTTGGGTCAGTAATTGTACAAAAAGATGGGATTTCTTATTTCTATTGATCAAAATATGCCTAAAAACTAGAAATGATGCTTTGGGCCCTTTGCATTGTAACCAACAATTTTTATATAGTGGTATCTACTATAACTAAATTTTTATTCTCTTTTGATTGTGCCTTTCTATGGCATTAATAGATCTATATTTTTAAAATAAAATATCAGAAATAAGAGGTAATTGTATAGGTATACAAATAAATACAAACAACTCAAGTTTATGGAAACAAAAATGGAACATTTCTTACTTATATTTTTCCATGCTTATGCTTCTTCATACTCTATGTAAAATGGGTATTATTCTTGGTCAAGGTTTTCTTACTCTATTGTTATCACAATTTATCTAGTACACAAATTTATTTCCTTTTTTTCTACTTCAAATGATAAGAAAATAGTAGAAAATAATGTGTAATTGAATATTTCTAAGACATAGATTGGTAGCACCCATGGAACCACTTCTAGCATCATCTATGTGACCTTACAAGACCAGAATATCTCTACCACTACCGCAGTCCCAATCGTTTGCCCTAGGTTTTTCATTTTTTTGCTAGGCCTTCAGGACGTAGTTTTGACCTGAGCGCTGCCTCTTCTTTAGATTATGGGGTTGTCTTCCAATAGATCTCTCTTTAGGAATAATAAACCAACATCCTGTAAACCAACAAAACCACTCTTGCTCTTTCCATAACTTGCAAATTTTTTGATAAACTTTCATTTTCTTACATGCTTACCACTTGCTTGTTAGCTTGCTTATTTATCCTTGACCTGGCCGACCTTTTCCATTTAACCTATTCATATTCTTCATTTTCTCTAACCTCCATGAGACCATCCAAATACCCCCAAATGTGGTATGTGATACTCATTGAAGCGCCTCTTTTATATGTCTCATGTCGTGTCTTACTATACCCTTTTCCTTCATAATATATTGTTGTTAATTTTCCTACGTCCATGGTAGAAGTTGTGGTAGTATTGTATATGATATTTTGTGCAAACGTACCAAGCTCAATACCTCTCATGTAGGTGATAATATCATGCCTTGCAACAATCAACATCATGTCTTTCCAATCCCAGAGACTTGGCCTTCAAACGTTATTCAAATTGCCCGCTAGAAACAGTCAATCAATATGACTTATGACCCTTTGGTCGGGTATGAGTCAATTAACCCAGTAGTTGTACGCTTGCCTCCTTAGTATCATAACAAATTGAAGGTTGCTCCTGCTATCCAACCTAGAGCCTTCAACATTATACAAGGACGTGTTGTAAGGTCAGTCGAGAAAAGCTCCCCATCATTCGACGGAAGGCTCGATGCTGGAAGAGAGAGAATATGGTCAGAATAGGAAGGAAAAACTCATGATTTTACAGAAAAAGATGTTGCCCTGTGATTCTATCTCTAATGTTTGAGGAAATACAAATTATTTCCCATGCTTATCTATCTTTTCCGGGAAGGTCAGGCCAAACCCGTCTACTCTCAATTTGTTCTTGAACTATCCATCGAGGAGGCTTGTCGATGACGCATGTAAGGGTGCATCACCCACCTCATGACTTGTCAACTCTAAGCCCCTAAAACCTAATCCCTTACCTCTTAATCCAAGCAACCCACATTTAAGATCAAATAAGCCTTTCTCTTGCAATTTTCCACACCTTCTTCCTTTGCATGCATTGAGGCCTTTGGACTTTTTATTGAGCAACACACTTGTGTTTTCGGGATTCAAAGTAGGGTTCGATGTAGTGTTTCTCCCAAGAGTTTTAGTCGAGGACTTGGGTCCTTTTCTTGCAGGTTTTTTCAAGCTTAAAGATCTCCTCCTGGGTTCTCTACGAGGTGGGGAAGGAGAAGCTTGAACTTTTTCTTCTTCAACCTTCTGCGGGAGAGAGGAACTTCTAACCGACTCGTTGCCATTGCCGATTTGAAGAATTTTTTGGGTTTTTTTCTGAGGCTCTGCGATGTGGTTATTCTGGTCAATTTCATGGATCCACTTTCGACCTAAATTATTTGTTGGTGTTTTGAAGACAACCACTTCTCATTCTCCTCCCCCTATTGTGAATGTGAGATGTTTAGATACACGATGAGATGTTTGAGTGACCTTGGGTGTGTCGGGTTTGCAGATCACATTTACTTGTGCCACGGTTTTGGATATGGTTGGAGGAATCGCCAAGGACATTGGAATGTTCTGCATGCGACTTGATTGTGATCACGTCTTCCACGTAGTGGGCACATGGGTTGCCATGGGAGGAGGCATTTACAACTACCCTACCCTAGACTGCGACGCTCTCGGAATACAACAACCACAGACTGTAGAGTCCTTAGACTACAATGCCACATAGCTAGAGTCCCTCGACTGCAATGCCACAAAGCCAGAGTCCCTCGATTGTAG
Source organism: Picea mariana (assembly GCA_032191745.1). Taxonomy (NCBI): domain Eukaryota; kingdom Viridiplantae; phylum Streptophyta; class Pinopsida; order Pinales; family Pinaceae; genus Picea; species Picea mariana. The sequence continues at coordinate 11,160 of JASDQU010355572.1, forward strand.
TGCCATAGAGCCACAGTCCCTCGATAGTAGTTCCACAAAGCTAAAGCCTCCAAAATCACCAATGATATAATTTATAGAAATTTGTTTTAGAAAATAACTTCTAACTTTGAAAATTTGCAACACACCGGGAGAATTATGTCATATCAAAAATATTTTAACCAATTAAAAATTCAATAAAAAATCAGAAAATTGAGAAAATATAATGTTTTAAAAAAAATTCAAATAATAAATATATTAGGAAATTTAGGATAAAATTAGAAAATTAATGAAGTTTAGAACCGATTACTATAGTGTGTGCTTTGGAAGGTACTAATAAAAAGGGTAAACAAAATATGCATGTAAGTTAGTTATGGCAGGTGACCCATTTTAGATATTCTCCTTTTTGGCATTTCCTTTATTATATATATATATATATATATATATATATATATATATATATATATATATATAAAGTATGAGAGTCATGGAAATATTTTATGTCAATATATTTGAATATTTTATCCTCGTTTATAATTATTAGTCCCTGCCGGAAGGCCAAGGGCAGGGACTATAGCGATGAGTTCATCGCCGACTTTACATTAGTTGAAGGTTGACTTTCAAATTTTTGAAAAAATTCTAATGTTTAACTTAGGGACTTTATATACATAATTTTTTTAATAAAAAATTTATGAATTTGTTACAATTTGATTGGCTGGTTTATAACATTTTCTTGCTGGTTCTTGAAGACATTGTTTACTCTCCTGAAGTCTTTTGTTAAGCAAATGACATTCTTTCTGTGCTATTCATACTCTGTTACACATATATGTTCCATTATATACAGAAACCATGAAGTGCTTCCAA
>JASDQU010355575.1:1334-11999 GCA_032191745.1 Picea mariana
GTTCCTGTGGAGGTGACACGATAGTGGGGGGCCCGTGCCAGAAAACCACCAACTCGAACCCCCTCCCGTTAAAGGTAGAAGGTTGAGGGGGCCCGATATGCACTGCCAACCGTAGATCTGTGTGCGCCTCGCTCAGTCGTTGAGATCTGCACCCCTTAGCATAACACGCCAAAATTGTTAAGTCACCGATAGACATAGGATAAAAATATAAAGTGGGTTGCGCAAGCACCCTTTTCCTGCATTTTTTCAGCAAGGGGTTATTTCCTAAGGGGAAAACACCCTTCTATAAAAAATATGTGCTAACATTAGGCTCCATGGGGGATAGAAACCTCCCTACGAGGCTCTAATAACTTCGGTAGTTCCAGTCACCTTATGCATTGGGCTATGGAGTCATGCTAACAAACATCCTACTAAGGACCACAAGTCAACATGTACACTATCTTACTAAAAACGAATACAAGCGCACATGCTCTGGAAGGAGCTTATTTATATACAAAACCTAAGCTAACTGATTTTTTCAAAGCACTAGGTGAAAGCAAACTTCCACCATAGCCACCCAGACTGTCTGGAAATATAATTTTTCTCTTTACTGCAGATGATCCACAAAAGGCTAGGGGAGTATGACAAAAGAATGAGAACATGGCTTGGAACATTGACCATACCCCCAAATGATGATAAGATAAATCATTTGGCAGGCTCCAATGCTTTTGGAAAACTCAGCTCTATATACGACCCCACAGGGTCATAAAATTTATAATCAAGCATGCTCAACTGGTTAGAAATTACCTCCCTCCTTTCATCATTTCCCACCTGTCGTTTGATGTTCATAAGGTGTACAGGTGGATAGGGGACTGATGCAGGTTAGCCAATCCCAGGTGATATTTTCTCATATACAGGCTCTGGACAAGAGATGAGTTGCACCTTTAGTTTCTTCATAGAACCATACTCACTCGTGGGCATTGTTGAAATAATGCCATTTGAAATTTCCAGGAAATCTGAAATATATGAATCCATGTATATGGATATAGGATCATGAATAATGTGACAGAATCCTAGCTGCTTTAGAAGACTAGGTTGCTCCTCTGTAAATGCCTCTCTGCTTGCAAATAAAAGACCTCCTTGTTATTTTGAAACCAACTCTTGATCATCAATGTAACAACCCTAGTTAAATAGTTGCATAGGGTTTATCAAGTATAGTTAATTAAATAATTAACTGTCATAGTGTGTATTAGTTAAATAATGATTATTTATTAATAATATTAATTAATTAATTGTTTAATATATGTTGATTAATTAACACATTTAAGGTTTGGGTAAAGAATTAAAGGATTAATAACTTTAATTTATTTATTATATAAAACTTTATGTATGACAAGGGATAGGGTATTGAATGGAGGGATAAGGTAGTAAATGGAGGGATAAGGTGGGTGGCATTAAATGGAGGAGGTGTTGAATGGGGGAACATGAGGGGGCAGAGGCCTTTGGGAGATGATTATGAAATTTTAGAGGAGGAAGCATTATTCAGAGGGAAGGACTATATTTTCTGTGGGGTATTTTCTAGTTTGGTCTGGAGAGTTTGGGTGGACTACTACAGGGGTGCACCAGGTTTCTAGGAGTTTTGGGCTTGGGGGCCAGGAATCCTCACAGAGTCTTGGAGCTAGGGAGCCGGACAGGCTCTGTTCCTAGATGGCAGGGAGGAAAGATTCAGTTTGGGCAGAGCAACAGAGAGGACAACCAGAGATCGGGGATTTAGCATCAGACAAAGGTATGTTTATTTATGTATTTTCATGAATATGTGGTTTTATGTGGTTGTTACATAAGCTTATTTACATGCTGTTAATAAATCTAATTTATGCTGAATAATAAATGATTATAAGTTATGATTAAATTGTACAGGATATACATAATTTGTTTTCATTCATTATTTTAGCTTGTGTTTTATAAGGCTCTGTGGGGACAGAGACATTACAATCAACAAATGCAGTCTCTTCTTCATAGGAATGATCATAAGATAATTGTACAGCAGGATTTAAAGCATCATAACCATGATCAACCAAGAACATATAGTTATCTATGCAATCAGCCACTGCTAGATGCTCAAAATGTTATGGAAACTGATCATAAGATTGATATTCATTCCTGCCCATAGAAAATTCTGCAAATATATAAGAATTTGATTCCAACTATGAATCATACCTACTTCCTTATTGTTGTTCCAACTCTGATTCATACCCACTATATTCTTGCTTGGAATCTGAAATATGATGACAATCATCTTGCTCATGTACATGTAAATTTTCAAGATATGCTTGCATATGAACCCCATTGCTAGCCCTGATGTTCTCTTCAACTTCTTCAACATCTTCAAACATGTGTCTCAAAGATGGATATTTCCTTTCTCTCAGGAGAAGGGCAAGCTCTGAATGCAGAGCCATGACATAGTACACCATGGTAGCAACCTCTATGGGTCTGATCTCCATAGGCATACTATGATAAACACTGTAACCTCATATTGAAAACAACCAAGGATTCCTCATCCCCTCTCCTCAATGCATTAAAATCAAACCAGTATTGATCAAGGGACTTGTTCTCACCCCAACATTTTAAAAATGCATGGCATAGCTCGATCCAATAACCAATAGAACCATCTCCCAGACACTTAAACCACACAACAACATCTCCAAACAAAGATTGTGAGAACAACCTCATGGTGACATCATCATGAACAATCTCAAACTAATCAACAAATTTCTCAAAGGCCTCCAAGTTCCTCTCAGCTGTAACATGATCCTCTCCAGAAAACTGAGGTAGACACTCAAAGGAATAAAGAAGATAGGGATGCAGGTGATGTGGCATCCTTAAAGGCTTAAACATCTTGTCTCTAATATTAGCTTGAAAACTTGTGGGTTGAATATGGGATTCAACAAGAAGATGGGAAGGTTCAATGGAAATAGCAGAAGGTAATGATATTTGAGAAGGCTTTGAATCATTTTCAACCCTCTCAAGGCTACAAGGGTGATCAACTTCGAGAGGACAAATCTCACTTTTATGAATAGGTTGAGGTGAAGACACAAGATCAGAATCTTCAACACAAGAAGAAGGCATGTCTTCTTCCTCCAACGATGGATAAATAAAAGAAGGCTTATTATCATATGAATAGACAAAGCAGAGGATAATCCTCTTTATATGCAAAGGGAAATAGAGAAATGAGTTGATAAAGAAGAACAAGATTCCATGAATAAAGCTCATAAACTGATACCTGGTCATTCCCTTTGGTATGGTCATTTTTCTATCAACAGAATCCTCCCCAGTGGAGTCTTTGATTGTGGAGTATCCAAGTGAATGATATGTAGCCTGAATGTGTCTGGTCTTTATTGACCATCTAAGGCCAGATTTGTTCGTTGTTGCTTTCCTAGGGAGCTTTTCAATCTGGGTTAACAACAGAAAACCTTCTTGAGAAACATTTCCCTTTCTTGATCATCCTCTCTGGGTCAGCTTCAGGTGTAGCTAGAGGCAGCTATGGAGTAGGCCTTGTGTGTATGATTTTCGAAGCCACAACTGAAAGAGTGGAGTCGAAACAGTGGAGTCACCAGGTGCAATATGCAATCTTCAATGGTTCTAATATTTGATGCACCTTCAGAATCAGAAGCTCTTTGTCATTCTATCCCAGGGAAATGTCTTCAATTCATTCCCTGACAACGATGCCAAGAATGTTATCACTAGGAGTTACCCTCAGATTTCAGGGGGATAAGCCCAGTACCCATCATAGTTTTGGTGGATGTTGGTTTTATATGGGTGGAGGTCAATGGACAAAACTCAATATATGAATGATGTTCAACACAGAACTGGACAAGAAATGCATAGGGAAGTGAGGGCCACATTAACCTCAGTTAGTGAATTGAGTTTAAGTGTGAGAAGAGGGAAGACTTAGTGAGAAAAGTGAACAATACTGCTATGGGCATCAAACTTTCAAGCATCCTGGAGAAAAAGAAAACTCAGAGTCAAGATCACTCTTAAGCCTAAGTTTCAGACACTGAAATATGTCTAACAACACAGTCACATTAACACAATGATCAAACTTTTATCACGATGTTGTTACAACAACTCGACTGGATCCTCCATGCCCGAGCCATTCAGTGTAAGAGGGAAAAGAGATAACAGAGGGAACCGATTAAAGCTGGGCATGATACCGTTGTAATCAAACCTACATTACAACAACATAACAACCTTCGGTTGGATCCTCCATGCCCGAGTGTTTTAACACAACTTTTACAGAGAGATGAAAAGAGTTTGACTTCTATTAATCTGAAAGTCTCAAATCTGATAGATAACCAGAGAACAGTTATGGCATGAAAACATTACAAAGATCGGGAGCTCTTCTCCACAAGTTGACACCATAAAAAAATATAAAAAATGCCTACATATACTCAGAACAATTCGCCACTACCAGCAAAGGCGTGCTTGATTCATTATATTCAAGGCTTTACGCTTGTGTGTTCTCTGGAATACTGTGCATGCAATCTCTTGTCAGACACGAGCTCTTTTGTCTGGACCGTCTCTGTCAAACTGCGCATGCATCTCTTTGTCGGGCATGAGCTCAGATATGCCAATCCTTTTTGGCTTTCCATTTATGTGGTGAGACAAGGTTTCAACCACCTCCCTCACTTTCATTAACTACCTGGATCGAGATCAGGACGGGCCTGAGGCCTAGGGAGCTTCCAAGTGTTGCCAAAGGCTTTTTGAGTCAACTCGACACCTTGAAACTGTGATTGGTCTCTTGATGCTGACTGTAGCCACCTATGAGCAAATCAGACCATTAAATCTGAAAGTGGTTGAAGGTAGACCGATCTTCAACTATCAGGTTTCCTCATGGCCTTCGATATCTGGAGTGTAACAACTAATTCCAGTCATGGGCAATATCCTATGATCTTTTTACACTTGTATTCATGCTGGACCTTTGCAGAGTGAACTGGCAGGCAGACGTGGAGGAGGACGATGGTGAGTGAGAGAGGTGCTTGGCGTAAAATCACAGGTTGCAACGAGTGAGCAACGACCATGTGGAAGGACGTGGTTGGAGAGCGGTGACCGAGACTGCCTGAGCGCAAGCACTGGGGGGATGAGGTGTAAAGGCACAAAGATGATTTGGTGAGGGGAAAGGATGTGGTGGTAGAGAAAATGTGATGGGTCATGGGGTAAATGAAAAAATATGGTGGAGATGACATGGATTTTGAGTGGAGGACAGATGTCGGGAGGTGAGAGGGGGAGAGATGATAGCAAGGAATGGATAGGTGTGCGATCGAATGAGTGGAGAACAAGTGTCAGTGGGAGCATGGGTGGTATGGGAAGGCAATCTAGCAGTTTTCTCGGAGGGGGGGTAGTTTGTAAGCGGGGGGGGGTAGTCTGTAAGCGGGGGGGTATGAGTTGTTGTGGAGGCGACACGATAATGGGGGGGGCGTGAAAGAAAACCACCAACTCGAAACCCCCCCCCCATTAAAGGCAGAAGGTCGGGGGGGTCTGATATACATTGCCGACCGTAGATCTGAGCGTGCCTTGCTAAGCCATTGAGTTCTGTGTGCCCCTTAGCATAACAATCCAAAACTGTCAAGTCACCGATAGACCTAGGATAAAAATATAAAGTGGGTTGCACAAGAACCCTTTTCCTGCATTTTTTCACCAAGGGGTTATTTCCTAAGGGGAAAACACCCTTCTATCAAAAATATGTGTTAACACCACCTATAAAGCTACAAATTCAATAGAAATAAAACAAATTGGCTTGTAGTTCTTTTGTTAGTTTGACAAGTTACTTCAAATGAATGAAAGGCACAACCACATTTTGCAGAAGCAATTTGGGAAATGATGCAATTAAAAAAGGTCTTTTGGTTGCTCAATTCTTTCCTCCAACATTGCTTCGCTCTAGAATCGTGCATGAGCCTAAATTACTAGTTGGGTTGTCGATGTTTTCACTTAACTCCTACTTCCAAATCAAGTTACCCTTCACTATTTGCAACACAAACAACATCCCAAGTTGTATAAACAATGATTGTTCCAACAAAAACTGGCATGGATTCTCAATGTCCTTGAAAATTTTACCCACAAAGTCACGTTTTATTTTTTTTCTAGTCTTCAAAGTTCATATGCAGCCTCTGTAACGTACCCAACCTCCAATCTTAGTACTGCTACTACAAAAATGACTTAGCCTACTAAAACAAAATTTTAAAAACACCCCATACATATAAAGTAACCCAAAGGGCAGCAGGTCCATACAAATACATCAAAACAACATGCTGATTTACTCAATCAACTAACAACATATATAAAAACAATGAATGAAACTATTCAAGCAAACATCAAACACACATAATTCATATAAACCATTTTCACAATGGAATAAACATAATAACATAACAAAGAACTTATCTATTTATAAAAATTAACCAACTAGTTGTGTGCGAAGGATGAACCTCCAATCCATAGGCGTTGTTGTTCATTTACTTTCAACAACAGGCCACCCCCAATTTGAGGCTATGAGTTCAAAAGGAGGTTTGGCCCTCTTGGTTATCCACTATCCACACTCAATATCCCAAAACCTAGGTTCTACTTCAACAAAAGTTCCAATCCACTTACTCTCTTCCCTGCAACCTGAGGAATATAGCCCCTTCATTGATCTCATACCATCTGGTTGTACCATTCATTTATCATGGTTTCTAGTGCACTCAGTTGGCTATGAATATCTCAGATGGGGATTTCCAAGAACCCATTTTACAAGCACATAAGCCACATTTCCCAACATAAACAGAGCCCAATAATGGTTTCCTTGAAGCACAACACGGCTGGTGCTCTTCCCAGTACTCAGCTCCTCTCTTGCTGCTAAAAACATTGTATGTAAAAACTCTCTTCTTTTCCCATACAAATTTCCTTCTTTTCTCTTTCTTGCTCGACTCTCACTCTTCCCAAAGATGATTGTACTCATGCGCATGCTCTCAATAACTTTTGGGTTGACTTTCTCACCCAACCTATTACATGAATTCATTGATTGGATTTGTAAATACTTAACAACAAATAGAAGGTTTATACACAATGATAACAAAATTTAGAAATGTGTGTTTGGATTAATACCCATGAATAATTCCCCCCTATAGCCCCCTCTGGACCCATGNTCCCTCTTGTAGCACAACCAACAAATATTATTTTTATTAATCATTTCAATGTACATAATATATAGTTTGGCCATCAGCCATATTAATCAATATGGGTTCTTCCCCCCAACATATTGACTCACTAGCCTAAATGATAATTACACAATTACATTATAATTTGTGGGGTTTAAGATTGGGGATGTTACATATCCCTCCCATTATTTTTTCAATATCATCAATGCACAACACCACCAGGTGTACATTCAGTTTACAATTCCGTCTCTCCAACCATTAATCAACATATAGGCTCTCTGACCTAATATCACACAAGCATTCTGGCCCAAAAACATACATACATAGGCACTCCGGCCCAAACATATACAAACCACTTGCATTCTCGTACAACTATCCCGATTTCCACCATCTCTCTTCCCCATGACCATCCCAACCAAAGGAATGTACCCCCTTCTATAATATACTAGATATAAAATGTATGAAGAACTAAAATAAAATGCTAGTAATGGCAGAATAACATCAATATAACTAGAACATTCACCACAATAACACTGAAATGATATAAGAATAACAACAGAAATAACACTTTGAATCTGAAAGCAATGTTCACGGGCCTCTTCAAGGGGGCAACCTCCAGTTGAGAAGATCTTTATTACAATAATATTCAAGATAGGGTTCTCATACCCTCGACTCCTATTTATACTAAAAAGAAGCATCTAGAAGAAGATCCTTCTAGAAGCGGAAGATTCTATTAGGTCTTCTTACATCCGCCTTATTCTATTTTATTGAAAGGCCTTATTAATATTGACCTTTATTACATCCAAATATATTGTTCTACCTATGTGAGGGTTAGGACCCTAACATGTCCTCCCCCTTAAAAACATCCTTGTCCTCAAGGCTTGAGATGAGGAAATTGTTGTAGAATGGTAGTTGGTTCCCAAGTGGCATCTGTTGGAGTTGTATCTTTCCACTCTACTAGCACTTCCTTGATGGTTATATGACGTAGGCGATGCTCACGTTGGTCCAAAATTGCTTCTGGCTGTAGCCAAATGGATCCTTCTTCAGCTAATTCTAGAAGGTTGGTTTGAATTTGGCACTTAGCTCCAATCACTTTCTTTAAGCATGAAACATGAAAAACAAGATGTAGCTTCGAATTTCTAGGCAAATCTAACTGATAAGTGACTTGTCCCAAAAAATTGAGTATGGTATAAGGACCACAAAATTTGGGCGCTAGCTTCTGACATTGCTCAACCTTGAGGGAAGTTTGCTTGTAAGGTTGTAGTTGAAGAAACACTTGATCCCCTTCTGCAAATTGACGTTCAGAGAAACCTTGATCTACTTGTTGCTTCATGCGATTCTGTGCTATGACCAAATTCTCTTTGAGGGTATGGAGGGTATGGAGAATAGCCTCTCAAGCTGTAAGTGTTAGGTCAACCGCCTGGACCTTCGAGGCACCCGTTAAGTATGAGAGAACTGAAGGTGGCTTCTATCCATATACCGCTTCAAAAGGAGTCATGCGTCTAGCTGTATGGTATGAAGTGTTGTACCACCATTCAGCTAGGAGTAACCATTGAGCCCACTGATTTTTCTTTTCCGAGGCAAAACACCTCAAATATGTTTCCAAACACTTGTTGAAAAATTTTGTTTGGCCATCAGTCTGGGGATGATAAGATGTGCTGAGATGCAATTCGGTGCCTTGTATCTTGAACAGTTCTTGCCAAAAATTGCTTGTGAAAGTTGGGTCACGATCAGNTTCCTGATTTGGGTAAGCCGGTAATAAAATCCATAGAGAGCGGTTGTAATGTGCCTGACGATTTGACTGTTTCTCCCTTGTTGCGTTGACACACATCACATTTAGCTACAAAATTACAAATGTCCTATTTCATACCATCCCAGAAAAAGGAACGTTTGACCCTGTCATAGGTTTTGGTGAACCAGGAGTGCTCTACTATGGGTGTAGCATGAAGCTCAGAAAGTAGCGTGGGTTTAAGCTTTGATTGTTTACTTAAATACAAACGGCCTTTGTATCGAAGTTCCTCATGGAGCCAAGAGTACCCTGGGGAAGTTGGAGCCTTGGACTACAATTGGTGGATCAACTACGAACTTTTGGGATCTTGTAGCCATTCCTGGCAAATGACTTGGAACCAATCTGGTACAATGAATGAAAGAGAAAAAAGGGATCCTTCATCTTCATATTTTCAGGAAAGTACATCTGCAACCCCATTGTCTTTTCCTTTCTTATAAATGATCTCATAATCATATCCAAAGAGTTTAGTCACCCATTTTTGTTGTTCTGGGGAGGAAATGCATTGTTCTAGAAAATACTTGAGGCTTTGATGGTTTGTATTAATTTGGAAACATTGCCCCATAGATAAGGATGCCACAAATCCACGACATGCAGAATATCCAACATTTCCTTTTCATAGATGGATTTTCCTAGATTTCATTCAGATAGTTTCTTGCTGGTAAAGGTCAAAGGTCGACTCTCTTGCATAAGGATAGCACCAATTCCTTTCCCTGAGGCATCACATTCCAACACAAAGGTCTTTGTGAAATCGGGAAGGGCGAGGACTGGAGTGGTGCACATGGCCATCTTCAAGGTCTGAAAATCTTGAGCAGCAACTGGCGTCCAAGTGAAAGAGTTCTTTTTTAGGAGAGCAGTGAGAGGTGTTGCAATCTTCCCATAATTCTTAACAAACTTGCAATAATACCCTGTTAAGCCTAGAAATCCATGCAAGCTCTTAAGAGTCTTTGGGCAAGGACAATATTGCATAGCTTCAATCTTTTTAGGATCCACCCTAACGTCATCTTTGCCAACAACATAACCCAAGTATTCTACTTCTGAGGCACCAAAAGCACATTTAGACTGTTTCAGGATAAGTTGGTGCTGAGAGAGTAGATGGAGAACTCGATCCACATGAGCAAGATGGTCTGTCCAGGTTTTTCTATAGATGAGGATATCATCAAAGAAAACTAAGACAAAATGGCGGAGAAAAGGACGAAAGACATAATTCATGAGGCTTTGGAAGGTGGAGGGGGCATTACACAAGCCAAAGGGCATGACCAAAAACTCATAGTGGCCCTCATGAGTTCTAAAGGTAGTCTTGGGAATGTCTGCCTCTTTCATACGTATTTGGTGGTAGCCCGAACGAAGATCCAGTTTAGTGAAGAATTGGCCACTCAATTCATCCAGGAGGTCATCAATGACAGGAATGGGGAATTTGTCTTTGATGGTAAGTTTGTTGAGGGCACGGAAGTCAGGACACATTCGCCAAGAACCTTATTTCTTCAGGACCATGACCACAGGAGATGAGTAGGGGCTCATACTAGGGAGAATAATGCCTGCATTAAGGAGTTCCTGGACCATTTTCTCAATTTCATTTTTTGGGGAAAAGGGGTGACAATACGGATGGATATTGGGAGGAAGACTTCCAGGTACAAGGGGAATGGAATGATCATGAACACCACGGGAAGGAGGGAGGCCTTGGGGAGTGGAAAATACCAATTGACATTT
>JASDQU010355577.1:0-11999 GCA_032191745.1 Picea mariana
TATTTCTCTCTCGCCTCCCCCTCCCTATGCCCCTCTCTCCCTCCCTACCTATATACCCTCTTCTCTCTCTGTTGTCAGTCTCACCCTCATTATCTCTCATCATTGTCAGTTTCAATATCACTCTCTCTCTCTCTCACTCATTCTCTCATCATTATCATTCTCATTCTTAGTCTCAGTATCAACACGTGGAAATATTAAGGGGGAGGAAGAGTGGAGGTGAGGGAGGGCCAGTGAAGAAGGGGTGATGTGGTGGGATAGGGAGGTTTGAAAAGGCTAAGATAAAATTGGTATGGGAGTGGGAGTGGTGGGAATTAAAGAAATGAGGGAAAATCCATCAGTTGGTTTGGAGAAAAGGTGATAAGAGAAGGAATGTGGATGGGCATGGGAGGAAAAGAGTGTGGAGGAGAAGAGAGGGAGACATGTGAGACTAGGAGAGGTAGAAATGAGGGGGTTGGGTGAGAAGGGAAAAGGGGGATGAGGTGAGAAAAGGTGAATGGTAGATGGGTAGAGGAGGGGGCGTGGTGGGTGTGAATTATAGGAGGGAGGAACTTAGGGAGAGGGTGAGGTGGGATGAAGGAGAAAGTTGAGAGGAGGAGAGGAGTAAAGGGTGTGGAAGAGGGTAAGGGGGGATGTGGTGGGATAGTGGATGATGGATATGAGGGGTATATGTGATAGAGGATATGAAGAGGTTGGGAGAGGAGGTGAGAAAAGAGGTAATGTGGGTGGGTTTGGGTAGAAAATGTGGAGGGGAAATAATATGGAGAGATAGGTGAAACAATGGGAGGTGGGCATAATGGGGTGAGGCAACAAAGGAAAAGTTGGAGGAGGTGAGAAGAAGAAAAGGGTGGATGGGTAAGGGAGAGGGAGTGAATACCATGAATGAAAGGGTGGAAAATCAACCCAAGGTGTTGGGATACCAGGTGATTAGAGAGGGAATGTTTATGGGTATCAAAGGAAAAGGAGGAGCGGGGGAGAAGAGTGGGATATAGGTGAGACCGAGAGAGGTGGATATGAGCGGAAAATGTGGAGGAGATTATAATAAGTGAAGTGTGGATGGATATGGTATTTGGAGTGGTGAGTATTAAGGGTTGGAGGGATAATCGAAGGTTGGTGGGATGAGGAGAGATGAAGGGGGAGGAGGAGCAGAGGAAAGGGAGTGGAACATAAAATTCTTTTGGTACATAACTTTAATCAAGGTATTCAAAAATTAGGAATAGAGAAGTGGGATTAGGTGTGGAGGTAAATGCGAGAAATTGGGATATGGGGGGATAGGATTGAAGGTGGTTTTAGGCCTATGTTAGTTACTAGGGAAGTAGGATGGATATGTAGGGGATGTGGGGCCCCACGAAAGAGGTATGGGCATAGGGGGATTAGAACCTAGGTGTAAACAAGGTTAGGGGTTAGGTAGAGTTAGAAGCATAGGGGAAAATGTGGCTAGGTTCCAAGTGAAAGTAGGGGCATATGCATAGAGGGATCTAGTAGTAGATAGAGGTTAGGGGCCCAAGGTTAGATAGGGATAGGGTTTGAGAAGTGGTGGGGATAAAGAGATAGAGGGGAATAAGGGTTCAATAGGGATATGAGTTGAGTGGTAAAGTGGGATAAGGATAGAGATTGGGAGTCAGTGGTGGAAAGGACTCATGGAAATGTTTATGTGGCCTAGGGATGGAGGGGAATAGGGCCATAGTCTTGGGACAAATGGATAATATGCCTAATTCGGTAGAGGAAAAATTGCTTGATGGTAGATGTAGGGGGGCATATGTGGAGGAGCCCAAGGATGTCAAATTCTTTGGGGTGGAGGAAACTGTTTGTTTTAATGAGCCTTAGGGGAATAGGTTCTAGGTCCCCATGGGTGTATGGGGTATGTGGCTCAAGGGTAAAGGGGTCTAGGTGGTGAGTATAGGTTAGGGGCGAAGTACATATGAATCTAGCATCCAAGAGATTAGTTCCAAGGGACTAGTGTTGGGGGACTAGTTGGGAGGTGAGAACATAAGTAATGAGGGGGAAATAGTGAGGGTGGTGGGGACTACATGGAAGAGCTAAAGAGGATTTAGGATCCATTGGTGAAGGATCCAAAGCTAGGGGATAGGGTCTAGCAAATTTGGGGACAAGGGTTGTGTCTAGGGATAAGGGAGTCAGAGTGGTAAGCATGAATGAAAGGAGGTAAAATCCACTAGAGGGCTTGCGAGAGTAAGTGAGTAGAGAGGGAAGGTTTATGGGTATGGGAGGAAACTGAGGAGGGGGGGACAAGTGTTGGAAATAGGTGAGACCAAGGGAGGTGGGAATGAGGGGAAAAGGTGGAGTAGGTTAGAATAGGTGAAGGATGGATGGGTAGGGTACGTGGAGTGGTGGGAATGAATGGTAGGATGAAGAATATATGGGGGGGTGAGTGAAGATGAAGGGGCCTAAGGAGAGGAGGAAATCGATGCGAACATAAAATTCTTTTGGCACATACCTTTAATCAAGGCCTTTAAAAATTAGAAATAGAGAAGTGAGATTATGTGTGGAAGCAAATGGGGTAAATTGTGATATGGGGGGATAATATTTAAGGTGGTTTGATGTATGGTGTAGTTATGAAGGTAGTAGGATGAAGGTGAAGGGGATGTGTTTCCCCATGAAAGTGTTATGGGCATATGAATATTAGGGACTAGGTGTAGAGGAGGTTAGGGGTTAGGTAGAGTTAGGATCATGGAGGAATGTGGCTAGGGTCCAAGTGGAAGTAGGGGCCTATGCATAGAGGGAGATAGTAGTTGATAAAAGATAGGGGCCCAAGGGTACATGAGGATAATGTTTGAGAACTGGTGGGGACAGAAGGATATAGGGGAATAAGGTTTGACATATATAGGGGCCCAGAGGGAAAGTGGGATAAGGGTAGAGGTTGGAAGTCAATAGTGGAAGGGACTCATGGGAATGGTTCTAGGGACTAGGGGTGGAGGATAATAGGGACATAGTATTGGGAAAAATGGCTAATGGGCCTAAGTAGTTAGGGGAAAAATTTCTTCATGGTATATTTAGGGGCCCATGTATGGAGGAGCCCATGGATGTCAAATTATTTGGGCTTGATGACATTGTGTGTGTCATTAGGGCTTAGGGGGAATAGGTTCTAGTTACCCATGGGTGTAGGTGGTAGGTCACCTAAGAGTAAATGGGTTTAGGTGGCAGGTAGAGGTTGGGGGCCAAGTTGAAATGGATCTAGGGTTTAGGAAATTGGTTCAAAAGGAGTAGTGTTGGGGGACTAGTTGGGAGGTGAGGACCGAAGTGATTTAGGGGATATAATAAGGGTGGTGGGGAATACATGGAAGAGGTAAAGGGGGCTTTGGATCCATTGTTGAAGGATCCAAGGTCAAGGGGATGGGGTCTAGGGAATCAGGGGACAAGAATTGTGTTTAGGGATATCGTTATGTATGAGGGGATAGGGGCTAAGGTTATGGTCCAATAGAATTCGGGGACTAGGTTTAATGGAGGGAAAACATACAAGTAAATGGCGCAAAGTTTCCCAGGTTCAAGAAAAGGACCCTAAGAAAAAGGGGATATGGAATTTATAGGGACCTAGAGAAGAGGGTCCATGGGTAGAGGTGATGAGGTCATGGGGGGGTATGACCCTTACATGAATATGGTCAGGGAAAGGTCCCAATGGAAGAGGGAATTGGTGGCCCAAGGGTAAATGGGGATGTAGGAAAAGGTAGGTTCCAAAGATTGGATTGGGTTATGGATAAATTATTACTTCAATTAAGGCTTGGGTTCCCCCCTTCAACCATATCAAGGCCTAGAAACTCATACCTAATTATCAAAAACATGTTAGGGAACTAACACATTTATTAGAGGCCAAATATACCCTCTAGGGATAATGTGTTGTTCTTAGAGGTATTATTCATGGCTCTGGATGCCTCTAAGTTATTTTTAGGACTTAAGGTGTGGCCTTCTTCCTTAGATCATTTCCAGGGCCTTCATACACATACCTCCCACTAAAAACCACCTAATGGCACATATATCCACAACGATAGGAAAATGATACCCTCAATAGGTCATCTATGGTTGCTTAAGGCATACTCCATGGCCCTAGATAGATCAAATATTCCATTAGGGCCCAACGTTCAGGTTTCCTCCCCTAGTCATGTCCACATTCTCGAGACCCATACTCAGTGCTAAAAAATTCTAGTGGCACCTATATACCTAGTTAGAGGAAAAGGATGTCCTCAATAGGTCATTTGTGTTGGTTTAAGTTTTCTTCTTGGCCTAAAAATCCTATAAGCTTCCATTAGGTCCTAACTCTTGGGTTTTATCCCCTAACCATATTCAAGTTCTAGAGACTCACACTCAATGTTCAAAAATTCATAATACTAACTATCCCCATTAAGAGACCAAGGACACCCTTGAAAGGTCCTTTGTTTTGGGTCAACATGTTGTTGATGTCCCTATATGCCTACATGATTCCTTTGGCACATGTTCCTTCTAAAAATGTGCACATTATTTAGAACATGCATGCTCTCTAGAGTGCATGCATGTTCCTTCCATTCAAATGTTTTTCGGTAGGAGTGACAACTTTAGAATAGATGTTTGGTTATTTCGTTTCCTCATATTTAGGTTTGAAATGACAAATATGGTGGCTTGGGATGCAAATAGATCAAAAACTTAAATGATCTAAATACCTCTCAATATCTCTATATTTCACATTATTTTTCTATATGCTACACAAATCCATCGTCAATGAAACTACACACACATATAGAGTTGACTATGTAGATTCCAAATATATCATTTTTATTTTAAATTAATATTGTTTACTATTTTTAATATACTTTTGTCTTTCCATATATCATAATATTTAAATAAATACATCTTTCACTCCCACTGTAAGTTTTTATCGTCTCCACCATTTTTAAAATAAGTTATATGTTGCAGTAGTACAAACCAAGATCTACAGTCTAAAAAAATTAAAAAAATCTTGTTTATGTTAACAATATTGTACCTTCCATGAATGCAAGGCCTTGTAATTTCAAGGATATAATGAATTTTGAATATATATTGAAAAAATATCCATACATAAGAATAATGTGTTCTCTACAATTTTACAAAAAAATTCAAGGAAATTTTATTATTTAGATACTCAACACATGAACAAATGAAAACATATACATTATATTTTTCATGAAAAATAACATATCGTTATAAAAACTCAATCAACCAAACATCTTCATCCAACTATGTACTGGTTGATGCTAGATGCACATCACCTTCTTTATCTGGAGTCATCTTTCTCTCAATTGACTACTTCTCATAAGATCTCGTACTAAGTTCCATTTGTGTCGAATTTCATACTCTTTTATGATCTCAAGCTTTATCGAATTTCCAGCATCTCCTCGGTGAATAAACACAGGATTAAAATCTACTCTTTGACTTAGACTTTCTACCAAATAATTTTCATTTATCTCTATCAATTGCTCGAAATCTCACTATTAAATCATATTTAGTAGATCCTCCCATGTTCTTCCTTCTCATTTCTTCTGACAATAGAGATGCAACCACATCTTCTAGCACTAATTTTGTTGAATAACTCCCTATATCCATGACCAATCTATCTCAAAACTCTTGCAAAGAACATAATAGGATAATACATTTCTCCTCCTCAATGATTTTGATATCTACAGATGATAATTGATTTATTATGGTATTAAACGCATTCAAATGCTCAGTTATTGAACTACTATCACTCGTCCTTAGAAAATATTGTTATCTTTTTAGCTCAGGAGGTACTCCACATGTTTTGTCTTGTGTGTGGATGTTACCTTAATGTTTACACTACCAGGCACTTAACTTTGTAATGAGTTTTTATAAAGTTTTTTTAAGTGGTTCTTTTATTAAAGAGATTTTTTAATAAAGTGTACCTTCTAATTTTAAAGTGACTTTATTTTCATAAAGCACTTATGTAATAAAGTGAAATCACATTAATATTTCAAGTGATTCATTTTGGAGGGAATGGATCATGACCCTTGATCTTGAAAAAGGAAAGATATAATCTTNGGGGGAAATGTCATTTTCAGATTATAAAAGAATGTATTAGGTAGTGTGCAAGACATGTTGAGAAGACATCGGGAGGATATTGAGAGAGATTTTATGAGTATGCTTGAGAAAGGAAAGTGAGAAGCAAGAGGGTATGTTTTCCAAGGAACTAGTGCATAAATCCCAAGAAAACGTTTTTTGTCAGTTTTTGGTAGAATTATTTTTCTGCTGTGGGAGGTCGTACTGTACAGATCCATATAGTCCATACAACCGTATGGATTTGGCACGAAAATTGAGGCATTTTTGGGTGCGGTTTTGGAGGTTCTGTTCGTTGTTTCCTGGTCGTACAAAATTGTTCGTACAACTGACTGTGGGCATCGAAAACAAGGTATGGAAGAGATCCTACAACAGTACGAATTTGGCACAATTTTTGAGGCATATTTATGTGGGACTGTTTTGGTGCTATGAGGTATTTTCCTTGGCTGGAAATGTGATATTGTGTTGTTGTTTTGTACTTTCCTGAAGCTGAATAATGGATCTCTCTCTCTCTCTCTCTCTCTCTCTCGTTGGGTTTTCCCACATTGGGGTTTTCCCTGGCATTTGCCTAAATTTGTGAGTGTTATGGGTTGTTATCCACTGTGTTATTTTCATTTCTATTTTTCTTAGCAATGTGTATTTATGCTTATGCCAATTTATGAATGTGGGTTTAAGGCATTTATGAAATTTATGAAGACAGTTATTTCTAGGTTGCTAAGTGTATGACAGAAATTTCATTTATTGATTTTTGTCATTAAAAATATACAGATACAACTTATTTATAAGGAATAATTTATTTACCAGGGATTTCAACTAGTACAAGCTTCCCAACTTGTCCCACAATTTCTTGGTCGAGTCTTCACCTGAGACATTCAACAACATCGAATCTACAAGACAAATTTGAATCGTACTCCTTTCCCTTATTTTGAGTTTCTCCCATTCTTCCCTCAACATACCTCTTGAAATGGTACCTTGATAGATTGTTTCCCATTGTTCTTGATCTACAAGGATATATTCAATTTTAAGCTTCCAAAGCTCAAAATTATGGCCATTGAATTTTTTGATCTTTATTCTTGAGATACTTTCCATTACTTTAAGCACAACTTTAAAGATATTTGACTTATGACTCTTACTAGAAATAAGGTTTAAATTAGATCCAAGATTGTCAAATGAATCTCTAATACTAGATGTTACGAAACAAACTTCCACATTAAACCTAATAGAAGAGTGGAAGACAGATTTAATATAGGAAATAAATGACAAGGCAAACACACAGTACACAAAGATTTTACCTTGGAAACCCAAACGGGAAAACCAACATTCCTTGAGCGTATTTATTTCTTGTTGTCTTATTCTTCAGAATAAAAGGTTACATGCCTAACCTTTGTATACACCTAAGACACAATCGACATCATACCCTATTTCTTTCACAATAACAACCCTCTAGCCAATTGATCTTACATCTACATGAACAACGACTGATTCAGATTATTTTGAGAACGACATGAAGGCAGAAATATAACCGAGATATAACAATGAAATACACAAAAATATAGAAGAGAACACAAAAATACAGTGAACCCAACTTCTATTGCTGAATAAGATAGAAAACCATTGTAGAACACAACTCGAAAAATGGGGTAGCTTATCTCTAAAAAGAAAAAGATGTTGGTTACGCTTCATTCACAAGAAGCTTTACATCACACTCCATTTCCTCCTTAAAGGGCCTCCTTCACCTCAATTATATATGAGAGAGTGAGGGGAGAACAATTCCCATGATGCATGTAGGATAAATTGGACTAATTTTATAAAATGTCATAGGCATGTAAAATACTAGTACTTCCCGGATGATCAACCATCCCAGTATAACTCTAGTTTGAGCGCGCTTAATTGCAGATTTCTAATGGGAACCAGTGCATTAATGTTATGTTGTAGGAAATCACATAAGACCATTACATGATGTCTATAATTAACAAATGAAGATGAAATTACATTCCATTCTCCACCAAAAGGGTGAATGTCATGGTTTATCAAAACCACAAGCTCAAAATGGTGGTTCAGTGGAAAAGGTGGATGGCCACCGAGATCCATATGGATCATCCCTCCCCCCTTAGGAAGCAATGGTCCCCATTGTGCCAAGTTCCCTTGGGAGATGGAGATACTTCTGCTAAATCTGAAGCTTGGTGTGTTAATTTCCTTACTAAAGAAGTTGTCATGCTTAGCTTGTTGAAGGTTGCCATGAACCTATTGTTGGAGGGGTTGAATCTTTTCAACCAATCTAGTTTCATGATCTACCTGAGTTTGTGAGGACTCTGTCCTTGAATATGAAACATGAAGAGCATGAAGGGTTTTGTTATAGCCTTTCTTGTTTGGGCAGTGTGGAGGCACCCCCATAGGTGCAAAAACAACATCTTGGTACTCTTCTACAATCTTGTCGATCTGCTTTTGCTAGATAGAAAGGTCATGGGTTAAAGATGAAATGGTTATAGTGTCCTTCTACTCACCTTCTGATTGGATTGTGAAGAGGCTAAACTTTGTAGTATGAGAGATTACTTTGTGGCATTGTTTTGGTGGGACAATAGCTGAAACTACCTCTGGTATCTTGTATAGTTGACCCCCCAAAGTAACAATGACACTACAGGGTCGAGACTCATAAATAGCATGAAACCTCCACATATATGGTTGGACTAATAGAACATCACAGACTTATAGTGGGGAAACATCACATAATACCTCATCCTTGAAGGGCATGATGTCGTAGGACAAGTGACATTGTTGGCTGACACGAACATCTTGACCCTGGCGAAGCCACGTGATGTTGTATGGATGTGGGTGTGGTGTTGTTGGAAAATCTAACTGCTTGACAACTCTGCTAAGATTATGTTATTTTGGGTTTCGCTATCAACAATAAAATGCAGTGGGGTCCCCTTCACCCACATCTATGAATGGAAGACTCGCTCCCCTTCCTCAAGATCCTCTTCTGGTTGGATTGTTGTAGTTGCAACATTAGCAGTGGGTTCTGCATCAATGATCTATCTCCTTTTATCATTTTCTGAATCAAGGTCCAAGTCGGGGTTTGGATCTTTATCTTTGAGCTTGGTCACCAATGAATGTATTGAACGACATTCATCACTGTTATTCCAAGGGATATTATGGAACTCACACCACTTTCTGGGGTATTTCTTAGACTTCTCGTTACCCTTATTTTCCTACATCTGGAGTAGGATTTCTTGAGGTTGGCCTTCCTTTCTCTGTCCTTCATTACATGAGTTAGAGTTTCCTTTTCTATGCTTCTCCCACTTACTCTGGTGCTTTAATTTCTGCTCAATTTTGACTGCATACTGATAAGTAACTCCCAATGAGGAGATGTCCAAAAAATCCATCTCTGTTTGGATGTACCTGTGTAGACTAGTGAGATACTTCAAACCAGGTGTCGCTCGGAGTCTTTGATACCTAGATTTGAGCACAAGGTATGAAAGATGTTGGTGTACTCCAACACCGTATGATCTCTTTTCTGACGCAGATTTGTCCATCTCATGTATTGGTCATCATAGTTTCCGACAGGGTAGAACTCCTCCTTTAGGGAATCTACAAAGTTTTACCAAGTGGTTTCTCTCCCAAATAGTCTAGATTCATCTCTGGTGTACCTCTCCCAGTAACCTTCCCACCAAGATCTGACATGGAGAAGGGATTTAAGGAGTGCAAAGGTGATCTTTTCACTGTTGGAAATTTTTTGGATAGAGTAATAACCTTCTAGCAAATTCAACCATTTTTCTAGAGCATCTGCATCTATCTGGCCTTCGAATAAGGGGATATCAAAATTGACTTGTACCTTGAAGGGTGTCTCACTTGTGAAATGGCTTCTTGTTAAATATGCCTCAGCTACCACCATCGGTAGTCTTCGAAGGATCTGAGCAAAGTTGTCCATCATCCCATTCCTCTATCGCATGAGGGATTCCTCGAGCAACATCTTAAAATTATATCCTACTTTTTCATCTCTCTTTTCTTCCACCATGGGAGGTTGTTTGGGCTCGCGAGAGAATTTTTCCTCAAGTGAAACTAGCTCAAGACCCAGCTCTCTATACCCTGACCTCATCAGGGACTTGCTCTTAGAAACAATAAGGAGCAACCTACTTTGATACCACTGATCCATATTATTTTGAGAATGACACGAAGGCAGAAATATAACTGAGATATAACAATGAAATACACAAAAATATAGAAGAGAACACAAAAATACAATGAAACCCAACTTCTATTACTGAATAAGATAGAAAACCACTGTAGAACACAATTGGAAAAATGGGGTAGCTTATCTCTAAAAGGAAAGATATGTTGGTTACGCTTCATTCACAAGAAGCTTTACATCACACTCAATTGCCTCCTTAAAGGGCCTCCTTCACCTCAGTTATATATGAGAGAGTGAGAGGAGAATAATTCCCATGATGCATGTGGGATAAATTGGACTAAGTTTATAAAATGTCATAGGCATGTAAAATACTAGGACTTCCTGGGCGATCACCCATCCCAGTACTAATCTATCCCGAGTGCGCTTAGCTATGGATTTCTAATGGGATCCAGTGTATTAACACTATGTTGTAGGCATGTACATAAGACCATTATATGATGACTATAGTTAACAAATGAAGATGAGATTACATTCAATTCTCCACCAAAATGGTGAATGTCATGGTTTATAAAAACCATAGGCTCAAAATGGTGATTCAGTGGAAAAGGTGGATGGCCACCAAAATCCATCTGGATCAATAACCTTATACTAATGATAATCATGAAGATCACTTACAACATCATCTTAGTACGATTACAAAACACGTTATTTATAGGATTTATAGTAGGAAACACCCTAAAAAAAGGTTCCCAAAAATGGTTACATATCTACGTAGATCATTGGCTGCAATCTCGCAAATCTTGGGATTATGTTATAGTCGACTACCATTCGAATTACCAGTCAACCACTAGTCGACGTACATTTGATCTTCAATAGGTTGTCACACGACCTCCAATTGAACTCTTGTCGGCTGACCTCTTCAACTTGTTGTCGATCACTTTGACTTTGACTTTGCTTGGTCGATCACTTCGATCTCGACTTTCAATCCCATTCAATCCACCTCGACTAGGCTTTCACTACAAAGAATATAACAACCATTTTCTTGGGGATTCAAGAAAATTTGGGAGCTTTAGTAGGCCAACCCATATCTTTTGATCTATTTCATTGTTGTAGGTAGGGTTATCAGATATTTGTGAAAACTATAATGGGGAAATACATTACCATCCTAGTAAATTATTTAGACCCCATTGTTTCCCTCAAGCATAAACTCTGAGCCAAAGTAGGGATCTCAATTCCCTATGAAATCTCAGTGCCTTCTCTATGTGGGTAAGTAATTGGAGGACCTAATCACACTACCAGATTATAACATTTATAAGGCTTTTACCATTTGTTTGGCCTTGCATTTATGTGGTGGGGTGGTTGGTTTTGGGTTATCATCTTCTTCTAAGGAAGACGCTTACAAGGATGTAGCTCAATACAAGGAATATTCTTCAATAGCGCAAGTCCATGTTATGTCAAGATCATATGGGTGAGTGCACAAAGTTGGTGGATGCTAAAGTTGCAATCAGGTGAGCGGGAACGTGCACCCGCAAGAATGTGTGCATGTTTCTAGGAACGTGCATGTGTTCCTGATGTGACAGGCTCGAAAAACCCTGAACCTCCACTTAGCAAGCCACATAGGAACACTTCCAGGAACGTTTGTGAATTCTCAAGAATTCATGTGTGTTCCTAAGAAACACCTCTTTAGGAACGTGCACATGTTCCTAAAAAAAATTGAAATTAAAATAATGCATGTGTGCTTTAGGAATGTGCACACATTATTAGAAACAAGAATGTGTGTGCGTTCATGTTAACATAAATAATATCTCTCTCTCTCTCTCTCTCTCTGTTCCCCCCC
>JASDQU010355578.1:0-11999 GCA_032191745.1 Picea mariana
GAGTCTGTATAATCAGTCCATAGTCTCTGTTCTCCCAACAGTGATGGGTTGTTTACAAAAAATAATAAGTATATAAAGGCCACAGGGTGAAACATTCCCTGTGGAAATCATCAAAACTGTTTGCAAAAGATATGGGAACAATCTCCCAAATTCCTGTTCCTATCTAAAACTAACAGCCCAATCCAAAACTAATGTACATAAAAAGCATGTTGAAAGATGCTACAATCGATCCAATTCCCTTTGAAATTCGTGTGTACCTGTAGATACACAAAAATACATGCTGTTCAGATTGTGTTCATTTGTAAAATCAACAGAAATTCAAATTTTATGACTAGCTAATAGAATCTCACGATTCTGTAGTTAGTCATATTTACAAACATAATCGTATTAAATTGATCCAATGGTAACAGACATGTATGCTATCTATCAAACAAATCCTTTATTACTAATTCAAACCAAATAAATCATTCTTGCTAAAACAAAACAAATTGTTTATGCTAATTCAAAAACAAAACAGAAATATATTTGATTTGAGCCAACAAAATCATTTATTCTAATTTAAGAAAGACAAAATCATGCTAAAATTTAAACAAAATCATACCAGCCATTGTGAAATCAAATCGAATCATGATGGCTGTAGCTGCTTACACGTTTTTTTTTCTTTTAAAAAATCACATGTCCTGTAGATGTAAAACTTGCTGGCAGACTGGTTGAATATCCTTTGAATTGATCAAGGGTTCAACAGGGGGCAAGAGTGTGGGAGGGGGAATGGAAGGACAAGTGATAAGGGTTCTGAGGCATAGGCCTGGAGAAATAATAAACGTTTCATCAAATACAAACAGACCAAAACGCACCTTTCAGCCACGGAGAAGATATGAGATTTGACCTCTAAAACACGAGCTATAACTCTGTAATAACCCAATTTCTGAGGAAATCGCTCACGATGAAGGTAAAGGGGCTAATTTAGGTTCTGGGTTTTCAAGGGTTTGATTTTATTCAAAACCGTTTGCCTACAATTGCCCACGCAAAAACGTGTCTCTGGGAGGCAATTACGTGGTTAGCGTAAGCAGTGTTCTCTGGCACTATCAAACAATAATAGAGTCTGGACACCATGGGGTTCAATTTGCACTACAGGGGCCATAGGAGAGAGCACACAGTGAACAGGGTAAATGGTGAGGGGTTGGACAGGGTAGACACAGGAACAATTCCCACAGTTTTCTCAAAACAAGCAGAGGTAGCCCGAGATGCAAGGCAGACGTTAATGCCTATGCATGCGAGGGTGGTGGAATGAATTGAAACCATGCAAAGCATTCATTTTGGCATGTACAATCAACAGCGCCATGGTAATTCAAATTATTCACAACACAATTCAAAGCTTTGTACACCAAATATCAAATGGATTAATCACATACTCATTGAAAGCCATAACATACATAACCAAAAGATTTTGACCAAATATCCAATAACTATTTGAAAACCATAGTGTTCATAACCAACAATTGGTCCGTATGTTAAATCAACAATAGTATGTGTATGATTTAAAACAAAACAACATGTCGAATATTGCACCAAAGGTTTAATAAAAAAACACCAAAAATCATTGCATCACGAACTTATAACTTGAAACTATATTAACCAAAATGCAAAGTGAATAAAGGTTTGGTGTCTTGCCAACTGTATGACCATTAGAGGTGAAATGACCACATGAACAAGAGTATTCGTAACAATCCAAAGATGATTTTAACGCCATTGACATGACTTCCAATTCAAGGTTTTCACGCTTGCAGTCGTGAAAATGAAAACAAAAGGCAGGTGTGTGAATGCGCAAGATAATAGTGTCGTTTTGTTTTAAAAAAAATGCGACGAGTATTGAGGGTTCAAAACCCTTGTGTAGGCAGCTTGTAAGGAAAAGATAAAAATGCAAAATGGCTGCCAACAAGCTCTCATGGAGAAAGTTAGCTTTTGAGATTGGCTTGAGTTAGAAGTTGTTTTGGCTTGAGATTGTTAGCTTGGTTAGAGTGGCTTTGAGCTTTGCTTTGTCAAGATAGATTGTGAGTAGCTATCATATCTATGGTCTCAGAATCCTTGGAGCAAGAAGTGTGTGGGAAGCAACGAATTGTTGGAAGGAACCTTACGAAATCAAGGCATTCGGTTGTAATCTCTTTTCCTATTATTTAATATAATACAATGGCATGCTTCTTTCCCATAGAATTATCTTTATTTTATTGCATAATTCCTTGATCATATGCATAGGTTGTCATTGAATATACTTTTACTGCTTTCACTTTGGTTGGTTTGTGTCTCATTGCAGGATCAACATCACAAAGGCATCGGAGCGAAACATGAACAACAGAGACATAAGGAAGCGACACTTAAAGGTATGTCTCTCATATTTTGTTTAGTATTAAATTCGATTATTAGAGCCTAGGGAAATCCCCATGTTCAGTCTTGTTTTGTTCTAGATCTAAGTGGATCTAGGGGGATTGATTTGTGTCCACACTTAAAACTTAGCCCGATAACACATTTCCTAGGTTTCTCCAGGTTGTTATGTCTGTTTGCTTCTTCTTTTCTTCTTAGTGGGGGTTTTAGGGACAACAATCGTCCTTTTTCTCTTTTTTGTTGATGTCTTTTCCTATGAGGTCCGAGTCTCTGCCAATTGGACATGGTCTGCCTCAATTTCAGGTTGAGGAAATGGAACTTCCATTTGGGAAATAGCTTCCCCTTCCTGTGCTACTTCAATTCCCTGGGGTGGGTCTTCATGATGTAATTTGGGTTGTTCTAGTTGTAGAGGCCTATTGGCCTCGATAAGATCACCCCAGGTTATTTGAGTTTGACTCAGGGCCTTATTTACTATCAATTTTACTAATCCATGGTGGCTGATGATAGTAACAAGATCTTTTTACTTCTGTGTTCTTATAGAAACCTCATGTAACATAGCATTTAGAAAAAATGGTAGATTGATTGCTAACCGTTGTTTGAGTGCTGCTAGTAGTTTGAGGTGGCATGGATGGATCACATTGTACCTTCTGTCGCAGGTGATATACCTCTATATTACACCCACCAGTTCTTTCCATGGCTCGCTGAGAGTGCTGGGGTTAAGTCCCTTTCCCTTTTTATTAAGTTCCTCTTGAGGTTCTACGAAATATTCTACAATTTCTTTGAGCGTTGTATATCTTCCAGTCCATTGTATGCCTGTGTTAGGGAGGCCTGTAACCTTTGCTACGATTTCCTGAGTGACTGGAATTTGTATTTCTCGAACCATGGATATTCCTCTCTGCAAGTTCTAGAAGAATTCGAGCATGATGTTCGTATCATATCCTTGCAACCAGTTGAAGTACTCCGTCCACCCCAGACGGTGTAGGATTTCTCTTTCCTTCTTAGTTACCTGTAGTAATGTTGTTTCCCGATGCACACTTCGACCACCCATATTTTCTGTGAGTAGGTGAGGATGACTATCATTCCTTGCTGCAGATTAACTCAACCAGTTTTTGAAACAACAGAAATAGAAAATATAGAACAACGTTGTTTATAAAAAATGTGAATTCTTCTTGTTTACTGCACTCATTGTAATCTATTAGTAATTGTGCTGAGCATTTGTCCCCCATAAATGTAAAGGTCGACCTCGACTGTCAAAATTTACGAGTGTAATAATGGCGGGTAGTTCCTGTGAGGTGTGATTACTATGCCGCTGTCGCCACTGGAGAAACAATCATTAATAACTTTTAAAAAAATCACTTTAACGATACTTATGATAATCATCACTTTGTGTGGGAAATTCGAATTGTCATACCTATGTTAGAAATCCTTTGAGGAAAAAGATTTCGAATAATTTTTAAATTTGTTCACATGTTTTAAAATGTTCCACATATCATAACATTGTTACTTTCCCTTGTTTTATTGGATATAACTAGAATGATAGCCTCATTGTTTAGAAAAGGAAATTTAAGGACACATTAAAACTTGGCGTATTTAAGATAAACTTTGATACCACAGGCAGAGCCACTGCTGCCAGCAGACGTCCATAACCTCGACATGGTTTCCTTTTAACCCATAGATGAGCCTATATCCTTAATAAATAATTTGAATTGTCTTTTCCCAAGAAGACCATTATCCTGGTTTGGTAGCCAGATGATGATAATGCCACTCACTAGATTGTAAGCTAAGTGAACAAGTCAGCTTTTGATGAGACCTCTTGTCCTTTGACGAAAGAAATGCCAAAGGCCATTGCCCTGGTGTGGTAGCCATAGTGGGAATGCCACTTATGTTATTATCTGATGATCATGGTAGGTTGGCTCATGATGAGACCCCCTATCCTTTATGGAAGAAGTTTATTACTTTGTTAAAAAACTTTATTTTGATTTTTTTTTTTTTAAAGGCTCTATCAAGGGAGGCTCATCTACTCCTTAAGAGTGAGGGATGGCGTAAGAAGTGTAAGAATTCCAAGTAAGAATGCATTTAAGATTCCTTATTATGATATGAAAGAAATTATCATTTAAGTATATGTAGATATACAGGGGAAATAAACAAATTATGGTGGTTAATGAATTGTGAACAATTTTTAAGATAATTCGGAGAAATTAATCCAAAAATAGTTTACTAAGGTATGTTAAATGATCCACACAAAATGACAAATCAGAACTAGTGCTGATGAAAAAGGGATCAGTGAAGGTCATAACCAAAGGAGTGACTGATATAACAATGACATGCTTTGAGAAATGAACAACAATAAGAAAAATCGTGAAAGGAACAATAGTTGTTCCTTTCGAATGAACAACACTATTGAAAAAGGAACAATAGGCATTATAAAGTGAACAATAGTGTGACAGAAGGACCATCAATCGTTATTTTGAATGGACAATATTACTTACGAAGGGAACAACAATAGGTGTTTTTTTCAAAGGAATGACAATTGTTTGCAAAGGAATCAATGATCATGCAAAGGTAAAAACAGTTGTTCTTTTCAAAGGAACGACAATCATTTCATTTTAAATGAACAACAACGATGATGTTCAAATTTTTACCCATCTAATTAAGTGTTTGGAAAACTCCCACAGACATTTTTGTTTTAGTGAATCTATAATTGATTAGTCATCAACTAAATTCATTCAATTTCTATGGGTAAGTTTATGCAATAATCGAAGTATTGGATGGTCTATAAGCATGTTGATCTTCTTGTAAAAACAGGGTTTATATTTGCCGGATTTTTGCAAACTGAGATAGGAGCAAGGAACAAAAAGGAGTGCTAATTATATTCATTACAATCATCTTTTCTAGTTCTTATTCTTTCAAGTGACTTTCCTAAAAAAGAAAATAACTAAAAACTCAATAAAATCTGTAAAGAAAACTATATACAATATGTACAGTGCTAAAAAATCATCATTTATGGAGTTGAGGCTGCTGGGTTACCTTCCCAGCCAGCTAAAATCTGAACAATAGGGTCCTTACTTACTTCTTGGCAGAAGGATTCTTTTGAAGGCGACTGATGGTAGAGTTGTAGTCGATGTCCATTTACCAGAAAAGGAGAACCAGACCTGTCAATGGTAACTAAAGTGGCAGTGCCATTATCATAAACTTCATTAATTTCATATGGTCCCAGCCACCTTGTCTGTAATTTTCCAGGAAAATCCTGAAATCTGGAATCATAGAGAAGCGCCCAATAACCTTTTTGGAATGATTTCTTATTGATATGTTTATCGTTCCAGTTACCTCTCTGTTGCTGAATAAAAACTATGCGCTCCAAGGAAGACATGCACGCTTCGTCCAACTCATTGAGATAATGTAGGCGTAGTTTATGTGCCTTTGTAAGATCCAGTCCAATCTTCTGGGCCATCCTTAGAGTCTTGATCTCAAACTCAATTGGGAATATAGGTTCTTTACCATAGACTAAATGGTAAGGAAAGTAGCCAGTGGTTTTACGCCATGTTTTACGATAATCCCATAAGGCATTTGGAATCTCAGTTGCCCAAATTTGTCGGTTTGTTGAGACTATTTTTGTCAAAATTTCCTCCAAGACTTTATTGGTGCTTTCTACTTGTCTGTTTTCCTATGGGTGGTATGGAGAAGTAACTTTGTGTTTAATATGATAATTGTTCAGGGTGGTCATGATTCTATGAGCTGTAAATTGTGACTCCCGTCAGTGATTACTTCCCTGGGTAATCCATAACGTACAAATAATTTGAAAGGAAATTTAATGACTACTTCCTCTATTGCGTTTGGTAAGGCTTTTGCCTCTACCCATTTGGTCATGTAGTCCATTGCAACTAGGATATAGGCCTTCTAATTTGACTTCGGGTTGAAGGGACCAACGAAGTCTACTGCCCATCTCTCAAACGGTTCTACAACTAATTGTGCTTTCAGGGGCATTTCATCATCTTGGCCTGGTCGACCCATCCGTTGACAATTGTTGCAGGTCTGGACATATTTCTTCGCATCTCTGAATATTGAGGTCCAATAATAGCCCATCTGTAAAATCTTATGTCCAGTCTTTCGGTCTACAAAATGTCTGTTGATATTATGGTATCTTCGAGAGGTATGAACCTCCATTGTGACCTTTGACAAGATTAGAATTTTCTGGAAGAAAGAAAAGAAATGAACGTAACCCTAGAAGAGATGTCGGTTGAAGAGAGATAATTAATATGAATTAATTAGTACCCAGAATGGGAATTCGGCCCAGGAAAGTCTGCCAAGAATACTATAAATACAGGGCCCCAGTCTCTCATTTGACACACTTCTTAGAATTGCAGAGAGCTACTTCTGCGCACTACAGTCTAGCGGTTTTGTGCACAAGTCCTAGGGAAGGTGCAGTGCCAGTTTTAGGTTGGACTCTTTGATCAGCTTTGGTTACTTCTTGCTTGGTGCATTAGATTTTCTTGGCTATTGGATTGCTACCATGATTCTTCTCTCTGTCAAGGTCAAGGTGCTCGGAGGGTGGCTTCGGCCTATGGTTCGGTGACAATAGTGATATTGTCAATGGTAAAACAAGCACATTCATTCATATTCTAACAGGTTATGGGCCTACACCTCCTTCATTCAGTCTAACTTCTATAAGGAAGCATAGCCATTAGGATACTGAGCTCGATGAGTAATTGCCGCTAGGGTTACTAGCAGGAGCAATTGTAGAAACCCTAAATCCTAGATCCAACACCTTGTGATGGAGCATCTCGCTCAAGGAGAAGATATTCAAATGTGCCTTAGTTCAACAAACCTTTTGGCTCTCTCAGAAGACAGAAATGTCAGAGTTGAAGTTTTGTATCAAAGCGTGACCAACTACCAATCAACCAAAGACATGAGTGAAACGATCAGTGTTCTACACTACTCAGCACTCACTGGAACAATTGAAGATGACATGTGGATAATCGATAGTGGAGCTTTTAGACACATGAAGAGAGATCAAGCCAGACTCTCAAATCTAAATGAGAAGAAGACATCGTACAAGGTAGATCTTGGAGACAAAAGCACTTACCCAATGGAAGGATTTGGACAAGCCTCCGTCAAGTTGAAAACAAGTAACAATGTTCACTTAAGCAATGTTTTATATGTACCTGGTTTAGAAAAGAATCTTGTATCCATATCTTTCCTAGAAGACAAAGGAAACATAATACCTTTTGTGTATGGAAAAGTGTTATCATGGCATAAAGAATCCAGCATAGAGAATGCTAGGGTTATTGGAAGCCGTGAAGGAAATCTGTATAGACTACTAGAAAAAAATGAAAAATCTCTCATACATGATGAAGTCAATCCCAATGAACTTTGGCATAGAAGGTATGCTCATATCAATTATCAAGAATTACCTTTTCTCAAAAGGATGGTTGAAGGAATACCAGAATTGCAGTCTACAAATGAAGGAATTTGCAAAGGATGTGCCTTTGGAAAGAATATCAAGAAACCATTTCCAAGCAGCAATAATAGATCTAAGGAGATTCTAGATCTGATACACTCAGATGTTTGCGGACCAATGCCAATCAAATCTCTAGGAGGATATCTTTACTATGCAATCTTCATAGATGACTATTCAAGAAATACTTGGTTATATCTATTGAAGACAAAAGACGAAGTATTCAACAAGTTTCAAGAATTCAAAGCAGAGATAGAGAACCTCATGAACAAGAAGATCAAGATCTTAAGAACAGATAATGGAGGAGAATACACATCAAAAGAATTCGTTGCATTATGCAAATCAGTAGGGATTAGGAGGGAGCTAACTGTTCCTCATAATCCTCAACAAAATGGTGTAGCAGAAAGAAAGAACAGATCTATCGAAGAAACCGTAAAAGCATTACTAAATGATCAAGGTCTATCCATGTTCTTATGGGGAGAAGCAACCATGACAACAATATATGTGCAGAACAAAAGTCCTCACCACATATTGAAGGACATGACCCCAGAAGAAGCCTTCTCAGGTAAGAAACCTAATGTGGAAAACATAAGAATATTTGGATGTCTTGTTTACTCTCACATTCCCAAGGACAAAAGGAATAAACTAGAACCCTTGGGAAATAAGGGCATATTCGTGGGATATAGCAATTCATCCAAGGCTTATAGAATCTATATTATGGAACGACATAAGATCGAAGTCAACAGAGACGTGACATTCAATGAAAAGATGGCTTTCAAGAAATCCATAGAAGAAACGATAGAAGAAGAAGAGAATGAAGAACATGTTGAAGAAAGCACAGAAAACCAAGATGATGAAAAGGAACAACCTGATCATCCTATGTAACCATGTGAAACCATTGATTCAGACACCATACCTAAGACTAGGAAATGACCAGCTTGGCTTGAAGCTATCTTACAAKATGCAAAAAGACTCAAGGTTCTCGAAGGAACATTCAGAAAAAGTAAGAAGCCTAAAATATTCTCAAGTTATGCAACATATATGACAAAGCTTCTAKATKAATAACATACCACATTTGAAGAAGTTGTTCAAAAGAAACAATGGAAAGAAGATATGACGGAAGAACACCAATCCATCATGAAAAATGGTGTATGGGAAATTGTGCCTAGACCTAAGGAAAAATCAGTGGTAACTTCAAAATGGGTATATAAGATCAAGCATGCAGTAGATGGAAGCATGGATAAATATAAAGCAAGGTTTGTAGYTAGAGGGTTCTCCCAGAAGGAGGGAGAAGACTACGGTGAAACATTTTCTCTAGTGGTTAGATATACTTCCATTAGATCTATCATATCTCTTGTCGCTTCCATGGGATGGAACTTACATCAGATGGATGTAAAGACAACTTTCCTCAATGGAGAAATCTAAGAAGAAGTATATATTGAAAAACTTCAAGGGTTTGAAGTACATTCTGGAGACACTCACATTTGCAGATTAAAGAAAGATTTATATGGACTCAAGCAAGCTCCAGGGGCTTGGTATGCCAGAATGGAAAACTATCTAACGAGACTTGGTTTCTCCAAAAGTCATGCAGATCCAAACCTTTACTACAAAGTCGTGGACAGTGCACCTATAATTCTATTACTATATGTTGACGATCTATTCATAAGAGGTGAAGAGTCTCTCATCATCCATTGCAAGAAGGAACTAGCTTCTGAATTTCATATGAAAGATCTAGGTCTCATGCATTATTACTTGGGACTAGAAGTATGGTAGAAGCGTGGTGAAGTATCTATTGGACAAGGAAAGTACGCAATAAAGATCCTTCAGAAGTTTGGAATGATGGATTGCAAATCCATGGACACTCCTATCACTATAGATATAAGAAAAGTAAAAGATCCAGATTCTGATCCAGTAGATCCATCACTATATCGATAGTTAATTGGGTCATTGATGTATTTGGTAAATACTCGAGCAGACATTTTCTTTGTCGTTAATACACTAAGCCAGTTCTAGGTGGAACCCAAACATGAGCATTGGATAGCTTCAAAGCATGTCCTAAGATATATTCATGGGACAATAAACTATGGCTTAATATATACCGCATCCAACGATATACAACTTCATGGATTTACAGATTCAGATTGGGTAGGAAGTGCAGAAGACAGAAAGAGTACTTTAGGAATGTGCTTCAGCTTGGGCTCTGCTATGATATCTTGGGGCAGAAGGAAATAGAATTTTATTGCACTCAACACAATAGAAGCAAAATATATCGCAGCATGTGAATCATGCACATAAGCAATATGGTTGAGGAAGCTAATCTCCGATTTATTTGATCAGATTCCAGATTCGACCATAATACATTGTGACAATTAGAGTTGTATAAGACTATCAGAACACCCAGTGTTTCATGAAAGGTCAAAACACATTGAGATCAAATACTACTTTATTCGAGATAAAGTCAAGGAAGGAGAAGTAAATCTCCAGTATATCCCCATAGATGAGTAGACAACAGATATCTTGACAAAGCCTCTATCCAGAATAAAGTTTGCATATTTTTGAGACAAGATGGGGATCATGGAAATAAGTCCCTTAGTTGAAAGGGAAGAAATGACTCTCCAGGTTTGGAGGGAGTAATGACATATTATTGAAATAGAGGACAGTCACTTTCAAGTTTAAAAAAAAAATAGTCCAGATTGGGCAGATTCTTTCTAGTTTGGAAAGTGGATTGAGATTTCTGACAAACATACATTTTCCAGTTTAGAAAATGGTCTAGATTGTTGATGTACCATAGACAGTGACTTTCCATTATGGTTAACATGGGAAGTGGTCTAGGGAAGTCTCTCTTCTTGAGGGTTACTCAAGAAGACTGGCCCACCCCGTCGGACAACAACTTCCCATTGTGGTTAACATGGGGAGTGGTGCGTTTTGGAGGTTGGTGCAGGACAATCATTTCCTCTTGTGGTTAACATGGGAAATGGTCCGGACAGTCATTCCTTAGGGAAAATTCATTCTTTCTAGGTTGCACTTTGTTTAGTGCCGGAGGAATGACCGAGGGTGGTGAATGGTCCAGGTTCAACAATCAGGGACAAAAATTCTTTAGGGAAGACTCATTCTCTCCAGGTTACACTTTGTTTAGTGTTGGAGGAATGGCCTAGGGTGAGGAATGGTCCAGGCTCAAAAATCAGAAGAGTCATTCTTCCTTGCTTGAGAAGAATGGTCCAGATAGCTCATCGTTGATGTTCTACTCCGAGGGAAGATACTCTTTTAGATCTCACAGACGTGAGTGAAAGAATGGCCCAGATGACTCAGTTTATATCATAACAATACTTTATGTGCAGATTGATATCAGATGATTGTTATGGAGACTGCTTGTCTCCAGATAGTAGAGATATGCTACTGTGGTGGATATGTTCCACTGTTTGTGACTATGTGTCATGGTTTGAATAGTTGTGTACTACCATGGATAAACACAGTTGTGTTCTATCAATTGATATTGTACCTGTTGTCATGGAGATTATCCAATTGGATAGAATGATGGTGCTCGTGATGCTACCAGTTGAGTGGTTTGTTGTGCTCAAGACCATACCTCCCTAGCTAGGAGGGAGTGTTKATATTATGGTAGCTTTAGGATGTATGAACCTCCATTATGACCTTTGACAAGATTAGAATGTTCCTGAAGAAAGAAAAGAAATGAACGTAAACCTAGAAGAGATGTCATCTGAAGAGAGATAATTAATACAAATTAATTAGTACCCAGAATGATGTGTCAGCCCAGGCAAGTCTGCCAGGAATACTATAAATATACGGCATCAGTCTCTCATTTGACACGCTTCTCAAAATTGTAGAGAGCTACTTTTGTGCACTGCATTCTAGCAGTTTTATGTACAAGTCCTGGGGAAGGTGCTGCGCCCATTTTGGGTTGGACTCTCTGATCATCTTTGGTTACTTCTTGCTTGGTGCATTAGCCTTACTTGGCTATTGGATTGCTACCAGGATTCTTCTCTCTGTCAAGGTCAAGGTGCTCAGAGGGTGGCTTCGGCCTATGGTTGGGTGACAATAGTGATATTGTCAATGGTAAAACGAGCACATTCATTCATATTCTAACAATGTCCGCCACAGGGCTCGTCATGACCATCCTTCAGTATGTCGTAGATTTCGCCATCTC
>JASDQU010355581.1:0-11999 GCA_032191745.1 Picea mariana
GATATATGTTCATGTTCAAATAATCAAATAACTATCTTTGTCATGAGCATATATCATATAACATACAAATAGGTCTAGAGGTACACATCTCAATGTCTAACCAAGTCTAAATGACTCCAAACAAATGCTAAACTTTGAATTATTAAGATTAGTAAACAACAATGTTCTAACTATCGAAGGTCAAAATATGGGGCATTACACTAGTGCAAAGAGAAAAATTATAACTAGTTAGATGGTGAAAATCAAAACTTTCACCAGCTAACTAGCAGATCGTAAGGTGAATTAGCTCGTGAAACTACAGAAAGAAATTTTTGGAAAATTAAGCTGGAGAAAAGCGATTTTGGAGTACTTGAAAAGGTATGGGAGCATCAAATGATTAACCACCAAATCAAGAAAAACTTAGCGTCAAAGATTCATGGAAGATCCTTAGACTAAAGGGGTCACAAAGGAGGAATCTGATATGGTCTTAGAAGATGACATTTCCAAGGGAGTTTGAAGCAGACATGCTACAGATAAAGAAGATTGGGAAAGACAACAACAAACTTTGGAAAATAGCCAGATGATAAATTGTAAAGGCTGAATGACTCCATGCCCAATATTAAAGGCATAGGGTCTGACAGGTTTTCATAGACCTCGTAGGGAGGTCTCCATCCCAATTGGATCCAGATGTTAGTGATAAAAAATGCACTGGCTTTTTTGAAAGAATGATGCCTAATATTGTAGGGAACATTTGACTAGATTCCTAGGCTCCAAATGTAGATTTGAAAACACCATTGGAAAGCTTAGGATTTGTAGATGTCAATCGACTATTCAAGCATGCAAAATGGACTCTCCATGACTAGAAATTTGATTTTAAAAAAATCTACGTTTCACCAGCTAACCCGTCTTGAATTTTGCTAGTTAGCTGGTGAAAGCTCCACCTTTCACCAGCTAAGGAGAGGATTTTCGGGTAAATTAGCTGGTGAAAGCCTGTCACAGCCAAAATAACCAAATTTTTGCCTACATCAAGATTTTTTGAGTGTGAATGGTTTGAAACCACTTCAAATGGATAGGTGTTGAATTATCAAGTCTAATTCAAAGGCTAGTTTTGAGGGATAAGGTCAAAAAGAGGTTTTTCAACTTCATTTGGCATCTTTTTCAAAGGCAGAATATCAAGGTTTTTGTACACTTCACCAAATTCGAATTTTATCTTTGGAGGACCAAATCAAATAGCCTTGGGAGGCTAAAACTACACTTCATCATCAATCTAATACTCTTAGATATGGATTGACCTCATCTTGAGGATCTCTTCCTAGTTTTTTGTAAATATAGTTTACTTTCTGTTTTTAGAATATCAGATCCATTGTTTTAGGATCTGAAAACTGTGATGTAAAGCTATAAAGATACAAACTTAAGACAGACATAGGGTTCAATTCTGGATACATTTTTGGCTATGTACTTTGACACTATATTGATTTATGAATCATAGTTTTCTTTGGTCATTATATATCAGTCTGTCCACATTTTCATTACTCTATATTTAATTCTATTCAGTTTAGTTGTTCAGAACTGTCATCTTCTGATATAGCTCATGGATATGAATTAGATCTTCTTTATATTCTTGTATAACCCTACAAATCTGTACTTGGTGATCTTGAATGTTTTTCTTCATACCTTGATTATTTACTGTAAGTGATATTTAGTTTCTCGAAGCACTGGTTTATTTAGAGGCATGACATGTTGTCTTTTTTGCTAAGCCTTCTTAGTTATCCCATTGTTCCAAACACTTGATTATTAGTGATTTCTTATGTCACCAAGAATCCTTAGCCTACAACCCTAAGGAGTTTCTTGGAGTGATAACAATTTCAATGAAAAATTCATTGTAGTTAATATCATTATTCGACCATTAAGCATGGGTTCTCTCACTCCACAAAGCATCTTCCTGTGAGGGATTTCACCATAAGGGGACCACTTTGGAGTTCATCCAATTTTACTTATTATCAACCATGACAAGACAATAATGAGTCATCTTTACATCAAATAATATTGGGTCCATTACCCAAACCTTGTGCTATGGGGCTTTCTTCAAGGGTTGACATCAATGACAACCAACCTTAATCAACAATCTCCCCCTTTAGCATTGATGACAACACTTTGATGCAATACCAAAATCATATGACTCATGATCCCCCTGGAACCATGCCTCTGTCCTTTGTATCTGATAAATATTCTCCCTCTGGAACCATGCATCTGTCCTCTACCTCCATCCTCTGCATTTAATAAATCTCTCCCCCTTTGTCATCAATGGAAAAGGTATATTTCCATCCGGGGTTGCTCCCCTTGACTGAATTGTCATCTTATGGTTCTTCCTCATGTAAATCTAAGACATATAAGATAAGAATTCAAAAAGCATTCATTTTGGAGTATAAATAACTCCAAGTCTCTAGCAAAGATATTCAAAGGATTGCCATGGAAGTGGTTTTGTGAAGATGTATGCCACTTTTTCTTTTGTGCCCACATACTCAAATTTGATGTTCTTTTCTGCAACCTGCTCCTGTAGAAAGTGATACTTTAATGGAATGTGCTTCATCTTGAAGTGCATCACTGGGTTCTTTGAGATACTGATGGCACTTGTATTATCACAATATATTGGAATGGGCTCATCATACTCAACCTGTATATCTGTCGGAATTTGTTTCATCCAAAGAACTTGTGTACACCATGATGATGCTGCAATATACTCTGCCTCAGCTATAGATAAAGATACTGATGATTTTTTCTTGCTTAGCCATGATACTAAACACTCACCCAAGTAGAACATTGTTCCACTAGTGCTTCGTTGGTCATCAATACAACCTACCCAATCTACATCTATGTAGGCAATAAGTGATAGATCCTTTCCTTTTGGATACCATAATCCAAACTCTTCTTTTCCTTTGAGATATCTGAAAATCCTCTTCACTGCTAACACATGTGACTCCTTTGGTGTTGCTTGAAATCGCGCCACCTGTCTAGCTTCCTGCATTACATTTGGTCTGGATGCTGTCACATATAGTAGGCTGCCAATCATTGACCTGTATTTCCTCTGATCTGTAGACTTTGAATCATCATCTTTGCTCAACTTGCAACTGGTTTGCAATATTCCATTCCAAACCTTTTTAGCATTTCTCTGATATACTTGGTTTAAGAAATAAAGATTGCTTGGTTTCTTTGACGTATATGAAGTTTGAAAAAGAAGGATATTTCTCCAAGTAACTACATTTGAAATTCATTATGCATATCTTTTGCAAATTTATGGCTTAACCTATAATCATCACTACCAAAAATAATATCGTCAACATAAACTTAAATTAATAAAATATTACCTTCACTTACCTTGATGTAGAGGTTTTTGTCTGCACTTCCTTTTCTGAACCCTTCTTGTTGGAGATACTTATCTAGTCTAGAGTACCATGCTCTAGGAGCCTGTCTTAGACCATACAAGGTCTTCTTTAATTTACACACATAATCTACGTTCTCTAACAACTAAAATCCTTCTGGTTGTTCAATGTAGACTTCTTCTTCAAGTTCCCCATTCAGAAAAGATGATTTTACGTCCATCTGATATACTTTAACATTTTTTGAGCATGCATAGATGAAAAACAATAAGATTTCTTCCATTCTGGCAACTGGGGAAAATGTATCTTCAAATTCGATTCCTTCAATCTATGCATATCCTTTACATACCAATATAGCTTTGTTCCTTGTAACTTGTCGATATTCATTTAATTTATTCCTGAAAACCCATTTTGTGCCAATCACATTCTTATTCTTTGGTCTTGGAACCAGTTCCCAAGTGTCATTTTTCTCTATTTGATCCAATTCTTCATTCATGGCCTTATTCTGAAACTCATCTTTGTTGGCTTCTTCAAAACAGTTTGGTTCAATTGTAGATAAGAGTGTTAGGTGTGTTTGTTCTAGTGAATGGATTTTTCTTCTAGTCTCAACTCCTACATATTTGTTTCTAAAAAATTGTACTAAAAGATGATTTTTCTGTATGTGTTTTCTAGGTGTCTTTGGAGATACTTGCTGAAATTTCTCTTTTGTTTCTGTCGGATTCTCTTCATCTTCCTCTTCTACTTCATATTCTACTTCTTATTCTTCTAAAATTTGTTCTATTGATTTGTTTTCTTCTTCCTTTGATTATGGTCTGCATGTTTCATCAATTGTTACATTGATGTTTTCCACAAGTTTGTTCAATATTAGATTGTAACACTTATATGATTTCCTTGTACTTGACTAACCAACAAGTACTCATTTGTCAACACGAGAGTCAAACTTTCCCATTCTTCCATCTTCTCTTTTGATGTAGCATTTTCTTCCAAAAACTCTAAAGTGCTTCACATTTGCTGGTTTTACTTTCCATAGCTCGTAGGGAGTTTTAATACTGTTGTTTCTGAGAATTACTCTGTTTGAATGTGAATTGTTGTATGCATTGCATGTGTCCAAAATATATCTATCAATTTGGAATCCATTATGATTGTTCAAGCCATTTCTTGTATTGTATTGTTCTTTCTTTCAACAACTCCATTCTGTTGAGGTGTCCTAGAAATGAAAAATTATATTTTTATTCCATTACTACTACAGTAGTCCATAAATTTATTTGAAGTGAAATCTCCTCCATTATCAGATCTCAAGCATTTGATTCTTGAATCCATCTCATTTTCAACCATTTCCTTATAGATCTTGAAGTTTTCAAAAGCTTATGACTTCTTCTTGAGAAAGCAAACTGCAGTCATTCTTGTATAATCATCAACTAATAACGTAAAGTATCTCTCACCTTTTAAGCCCTTTGTTGTAGTTGGTCCAACTATATCAGTATGCCCAATTTCCAGTGGTCTTGTTATTGAATATTCCTTTGATTTGAACCTGGTCTTTGTTTTCTTTCCTTTTTGACAATGCTTGCATAAAGTGTTGGTTGGTTTCGTGATCTGGGGCATTTCTCTGACTGCTTCTCTTTTGCTGACTTTGACAAGGTTATCAAAATGCATGTGACCCATTCTTATGTGACATATCCAACTTTCATATTCCTTTCCTAGACAACACTTTTCGTTTCTAATTTCACTTAACACATATATGTTGTTTGAAGTTCTTGCAGTTGCACCGACCAATTTCCCTGAACCTTCTCTTCTTATCTCACACTTTTGTGAATTGAAAGTAACTTTATGACCTTGGTCACACATTTGACTTACACTTAGAAGATTATGTTTCATATCTTCTACCAGTAGAACATTTTGTGCCTTTTTATTCTTATTCCCAATTCGGACCGTGCCTTCTCCAATGATTTTGGCTGACTTATCATTTCCGAAGGAGATTGATCCATTTCTTTCCTTTCACAATGTAAGAAATTTGTCTCTATCACCTACCATGTGTTTTCAAAACCCACTATCAACATACCAACCATGTTTCTGCTCCTTATCTTGTAGAGCGACTGTGCACTCTTCATTGCTATACTGATCTTTCTTTCTTATCCATGTCATTTTCTGAGGTTCTTGTCTGTGACTATTTTTATTCTATTGAGGTTCTTTAGGATGGACTACCATTCTACAATTTTTGGCCACATGTCCAAAATTGTTACATTTGTAAGATTCCACTTCAATTCTCAAAGATTCAAACCTATTGTAACTTCTTCTTTGTGTTTCACTAGGTCTTCTTGAGTAACCTGTTTGTGTATGACTCTCAAAGTTGTTATTGTTTCTGTTCTTACCTCTGAAATTCACAACTTTATGTCCAAAATTATTACATGTATAACATAAACCAAAAAAATATGGTTTGATACNACATATTCCTATCCCCTTTGATTGTTCCTACATAGATTTTTGGATTTGTTTCTTTCTCTGTTTTTTTGGAGCTTGATCCCTTTTTTGTTTGATTGTATCCAAGTCCAAACTTGTCAAGATGAGAATTTTGACTGTTGATAATGTCATCCAGAACTTCTGAGCTATTTTGCATATTTTTGTTTTGAATATCCTTTCTTAGTGTGACAATCTCTGCTTCCAAGTTTCCAATGATCTTGCTCTTCTTCTAGTTGTTCTTTGAGTACTTCTTCAATTCTTTTATCTTTTTCTATTTGAACCTTCGATCTTGTGATCATTTGTTCTAGTTCTTGAGTGTCCTTTTTCTTTTCTAGTTCTACATGTAGTTTCTTGTTTTTCTTCTTTTCTCTTCTGATAACTTCTATGGCACACATTATTTCTTCTCGATAGTCAACTTATGCCTCTTCAATTTCATCTTCAACTTCTTCATATCCTTCTTCGGCTTCTTAGTATTCTTCTTCAGAGTCTTCTTTGTCAGAATCTTTTACTGCCATGAATACAACTCTTCCTATCTCATTGTCATTAATTTCATCTTCATGTGATGATGAGATGTCTTCTTTGATTCATAAGATTTTCTTGAAATATTTCTTTGTAGTTATTTTTCCTTTATATGTGTGTTTTCCTTTTCAGTAACCTTCATCATTTCTCTTTTTCTTATGAGGACATTTGTTAGCAAAATGACCAATACTATGACAATTAAAATGAATTAAAGGAAGCTTACCACTATACCTACCATTGGTTCCGTTGTTCAGTGTTTTGACGAAGTTGGCCACTTCTTCATCATCTTCCGAGATGTCGTTGTTGCTTCTATATTCTTCTTGTTCATTTTTCTTTTTCTTTGATCTTTTGGATGCTTTGAAGGCTTCCTCTTTTACATATGGATTTTCCTGTTCAGTTCTCATTTCATATGCTGTGAATATTCCATGAAGTTTGTCCATGCTTATTGAGTTCAGATCCGATCTTTCTTCTAGTGCTGATATCTTAGGTTGAATCTCATAGGAAGAGATCTTAGTACCTTTTGAACAATTACAGATTCTTTGATTTCTTCTCCCAATCCTATGATTGCATTCACTGTTTCATCAACTCTTAAGAAGTAGGCTGCAATATTCTCATCTTCCTTCATTTTTAGTTGTTTGAACTGACCTCTATAAGTTTGATGTTATGTCACTTTGAATTTTGTATCTCCTTCATAGATATTTTGAATCTTGATCCAAATCACTTTGGAAGATTTACAATGTGAAACTTTGGTGAATATTGTTTCATTGAGACCATTCAAAAGTGTATTTGTAGCTTTCGAATTATTCTGACCAAGTTTCACTGCTTTGTCATTTGTTGGTGGAACTGCTGGTACCATGTATCCATCTACAATTGATTGTAAAATTTCAAACCCCTGTGCTTGTATATATGTCTTCATCGTTATGCTCCAAAAAGCATACTTTTGTCCATCAAAGTGTGGTATTCCATTTTTATATGAGTTGGTACTCTCCATGATCTACCTTTCATTGCTTGAACTGATTTCTGAAGGAGCCTTCTCTGATACCAATTGCTGGATTACTTAGAGGGGGGGTGAATCAGTAATAGCGTAATTATAATCCTTTTTATCTAAATAATCCAAGTGTTATATCAATGTAAACTTATTATCCAATAATGAGGAATAATAAATGAAAAATCACACACATACACAATAAACCAGTGTTTTACATGGAAACCCAAATCGGGAGAAAACCACATAATGATTTAGCTTATATGTCTTGAAGAATTACATTCATTGGAAGCACCAACTTCCTTTGTTTTCCAGCTGCAACTGGAAGGAGGCTCTAACCCCCTAGTTTCTCAGAATACAACCTGAGGGAAGATCCAACTCCCCAAATATCTGGCTATAAATAGAAGGAGGCTACAACCCCCTATGTTCTCTGGCTACAACTGGAAGGTGGCTACAACCAGATGTCCTTGCCCCATCCAACCTCCCTGAGGTAGAAGTAGAATGATGGAACCACTGTCACACTATCACTATGAGATATATCACTGTAAACTTGTACCAATCAACCTATACCAAAAATCTTGTACCAATAACCTTAACCATGCATCAACCTTTACCTC
Organism: Picea mariana; assembly: GCA_032191745.1. Classification (NCBI taxonomy): domain Eukaryota; kingdom Viridiplantae; phylum Streptophyta; class Pinopsida; order Pinales; family Pinaceae; genus Picea; species Picea mariana. The sequence goes on from JASDQU010355581.1 coordinate 7,935, forward strand.
AGCCCGTAATCATCCTGTACCATAAACAAGTGCATCAACCATGCACCAACCTGTACCAAACAANATGTACCAATCATGTGTCAAGTACTCATAAACTATGAATCATCAATATGTACCAACATCATCAACTATACACCTCATGTATGTGTCAACTCATCAACAACTTGTCTCAAGCATGTACCCAACTTGTACCTCAACCAAAAGCCCTCATCAATTTCATCATCCAAATATGATCTGTAACTCTGTAATATACCTAGTGTATATGATCACATACCTACAAACCTTCCTTAACTTTAACAAAAAGAGACTAGCATTTTCATCAAACATTTCTTTAGTCTCACAAGACTAGTTTTGGATTAGTCAACAACCCTAACTTGAAATAATCATAACTTTGTACCGATAATGAATAAAGATATGAAACTGATACAAAATGTTCTTCGGTGTGTTTTATGCAATTCCTCCAGGTGTCACCACTTGGAACCTCTCATAAAAGGATTTATAGAAAAAATGACACACCTTGTTGAATTATGTCTTATTCTAGAGAGCGACCTTGTAGAGAGTGCCCCACGTGGAATATTTGTTGAATTGATATGAAACTATTACAAATGATACCAAATACTTTACTCTAACCAATACATTTTGTCTTAGTGAATTTGGATCTGTTATGAAGAATTTATGACGTTTTAACCTGAAACACTTGTTTTTGACTAGTTTCAGGACTGGCCACAAACCCTATTTTCCACGGAATGTAACTCCAAAAATAAAACGACCCACAAGATAATTTTTTTACCACAGATACTTGGATATTTTTCATCAATGTAATAGCAAACGACCCACAAGATGATTTTTTTACCACAGATACTTGGATATTTTTCATCAATGTAATAGCAATTTCATGGCCTAAATCATTATAGAAAAAAAATTATTGCAAAAACGGTGAGATGACCTGAAAAAAACATACCTTAGAAAGCATCATCAAAGGAATTTATCCTTCCTTGAATTTTGGCCTTCTTTTCTTCACTTTCCTCAGAAACATGGCTTAGATATCCTTTTCTTACCTCACACACCTATAGGTATTCAATATTCTCAAGTGTGATTCAAATGAGAGAGCCTTGCCTCTTATTTATACTCTCCAAGTAGCTTCCTTAAAAACATCTTCTAGGTCACTTTGCTCACTTTCCTTATTTTAGGGTTAACCCACTTCTAATTTCTCCATTAAATTTATTATTTAAATAATTTATTTTGTATTAACTTTGAATTATAGTACACTCATCACTTAAATTTAATATTTACCTTCTAAAATATCTTAAACCACTTTGACTACTTTGACCTTTTGGAGCTTCAAGCCAACGCATGAGGGTCCTCCAACTTCGTAAGGCCATAACTCAAAAAATATGAGGAGTTATGTGATGTTCCCCATACCACCAGAAATGGAGTGGCATGTACTATCCGTATAGAATAGTATTACCTACAAATATATCAAAACTCATACCATTATCCTTCAAACAAACTTGGGTCCATTACCCAAACCTCAGTTCTCCAACTTCACATGGACATAACTCTCTACCCGTGAGGAGTTATGTGACGTTCCACATACCACCAGAATTGGCGTGACAAGAACTATGCATCTAGGATAGTTTCAATGACAAATTCACTGTACTCCATTTCATTATTCCACTATTAAGCATGGGTTCTCTCACTCCGCAAAGCGTCTTCCCATGAGGGCTTTCACCATAAGGGGACCACTTTGGAGTTCATCCAATTTTACTTCTTATCAACCATGAAAAGACAATAATGAGTCATCTTTACATCAAACAATCTTGGGTCCATTACTCAAACCTTGTGCTACGGGGCTTTCTTCAAGGGTTGTCATCAATGACAACCAACCTTAATCAACAATAAAATGGTAGTGTAGAACTGAGATGTGTTATCTAGAGAAATCAAAGATGTCAAACAGGAAATCCTACCAAAGGCGGAAGAACCATAGAAAATAGAGTTTGAATTGAAAGATAATGAATTACACTCTACAGAAGAATACAAATAATAAGAAGAAGATCATCATACTCTAGTATTGAGGAGAATGATTCAGGAAATAAGGAAACTAGAAAGGTTGTTAAGCCCTAATATTGGCTCATTACCCCTTAATTAGGGCACATTATATTAGTAATGTTATTTTATTTATGTTGGCTTTAGGCCATTAGTTGTAATTATACCTCCTAGTCTCATATATTTACTAAGGAGACATTTTCATTTTGAATCATCTTGTACTTGAACATTTAGGTGGGGTAAAAGGAGGTTGCCCCCTCAAAGAGGTTTATTATCTGAAATTCTCTCTTTCTCAAGGCGTTGAGTAATTTTTCTGAGGATTTTCTATGCTATATTGATATTTTGTTCTTAACATATGTTATCAGAGCTCGAGGTCTTGGGGTTTCGCTGCTACATATCAGACACCTTGGAATTTTCACTATAACCTTTTTTATACAATGTTTTAGAAGGAACGTCTTGGAGTATATTTAGTATATGGATCAAGGTACATTGGGTTCAAAATTGAGCTCTTGAGGCCTTATAATTTCAGAGATACAACCTGTACAAGGTAGGGTTTTGGAATCGTTGTGAACTGAGTCATTGTGGAATTTTCGCTATAAAAACATTTATATAATGTTTCAGACCTTGAACTTCGGAGGCTATTTACATAAATTAGTAAGGTATATGTGGTAAAAAGTTCAGCTTCTGGGTCATCATAAATTTGTATATACACCCTCTGTAAGATAGGGTATATGACTAGTCTCAAGAAGGTGTTCCAGGTAAAACAATCATAACTTATTCCTAGAGTATCCAAATTGTTTAAGACTGGTTGCATTGTATTTTGGACAGTCTGTAGTATTTCTGTTGCAAGTTTCATAATTTTATATCAATTATTTTGTGCGGGGTAGACTATACAAGTGAGATCTCCTGGAAAGGCCAAAAAATCGGCAAGTTGTGGGGAAGTTACCGTAAATTACACTTGGCACATCCAATTTTGATCAGACCTATGGCATTGCCGAGAAGAAATATCAGAGAAATACATAAAGGAAAGTTTCATACCTAGAAGGGTCAAAACTTGGGAGATACAATAGAAGAAATATTGTCTAGCAGAACCACCTCAAAATCAAGGTTCAAAAGTGATACTTGGCCAACATGCCACCCAAAAAGGGAACTTCTACACCAAATAATACTCCAAAAAATCCTGCTTGGACTCTTGATGAAGGTGAAGAAATGTGTAGGGACATAAATGAACTACAAAATAAGATGGATTCAATGGAAGCTAAGTTGGATACTAAGATGGATTCAATGGAAGCTAAGTTATGGATTCAATGGAAGATAAGTTGGATACTAAGATGGATTCAATGGAAGCTAAGTTGGATACCAAGATAGATGGTTTAAAAGGGGAGATCATGGAAGTATTGAAAAATTTTGTAACAGAGAAGACACCTAAAAGTGAAAATGCATCCCATGAAATTCATGATGAGGACACAAGGAAGGTGAATCAAGAATGGAGAACTTTGGTTTGAAGACCAACCATGTTCCTAAGATTGATATGAGGAAGTTTGATGGCAAGGACCTAATCACATGGATACTTCAGATGGAGCAATTCTTTGATTTCCATAATGTGCCACATACATAAAAGGTACGAATTGCTTCTTTATATTTAGAACCTAATCAATTTGTATGGTATCAATGGCTTTGTTCTCGCAAATCACTCGTCACTTGGACAATTTTAGTGGAAGAAATGATAGCACACTATGAGGATACAAGGAGCAATACCTTCTTTAGCCAACTGATAGGTCTCAAGCAAAAGGGTTCAGTGACTAAGCACATTGAGAACTTCCAAATATTGAATATAAAGGTAATTGATATTCCAGATGAGCACTTGATTGATGTATTCATAGGAACTTTAAAGGATAACGTTCAACATGAGGTTCTCCTTTGGGAACCCAAATCATTGGAGAATACATTTAAGGTGGCAAGAAATGTTGAAAGTAAAATTATGGCTATGGATACTAGAAGGACCAATCCTAACATCTA
>JASDQU010355582.1:0-11999 GCA_032191745.1 Picea mariana
GTAGAGACTAGCTATTGTATAGTCTTAAGAAAACAAGAGTGCATCCAGAGATCTTATTATGAATTTCTTCATTCATCAGATGTCTATTAAGCAGTAATTCAGTGCAGTAATAACAAAATAAACCAACGCACATGAGTAATACACATGAACACCAGGATTTAAGGTGGAAACCCAAATCGGGAGAAAACCACCGCTGTCGTTGTCTCTGTCTTCAATAATTATTATTAAGAAAATATTTTACAACATTGTACTAGTGAAGACTCATACTAGTACACAGGCTTCTACCTGCAGAAGGATGCAACATTCTCTCGTTTACCAGCCTTTCTTGGAAGGGAGCTTCAAACCCCTGAAGATAACACCAGTTTCTACTGGTAGGATACTTCTACTGAAGGCTTTAACCCTCAGACTCGCTATTGACCACGTTTCATCAATTTTCACACTGGATCTGGCAGTTTCAACCCTGGATTCACATGTGTTCTATGTGCTGGCCATCATCTTCTTTTAGAAGAGACAGTTCTAGCATATTATGAAGACTTGTATTCCGAAATCACATCAATACACAATTTTCTAGTGGCTATGACAACAACTACAATTATCTCTAAAGGAAACACAGATCTACTAACTGCAAGGTAGCTGCAAAAGCCTCCTAAACACACATTAAACAAGACAATAAACCTGGAGATGATGCCTCCACTCTCCTAGTTTCTAAACCCACTGCAAAGAACTCTCTGTCAATGTAGATCTACCACCCAACTTCCACAATCAGGTTCCTCCCTCCTCAAACCTTCCCTGCAGCCTGCACAAATGACATCAACAACCTGTAGATGTCCCTACTGTTAGAAATTGGCCTCCACATCCTACAAAAAGACCCTTGCAACCTATCAAAATCCTTACCATCTGCCTTTTCTTGCAGATCTCCCTTGAAAAGGGCATCAGCCCCTTCTTAAGACCATGGGTCAAAACCATTCAACGCTAATGGTCTCCATTTGGTTTACTCCATGACGCACTTTTTAATCTTCGACTGGGGGGTTAAGATCTCAGCCTAATGAACCAATAATGCGAAGGGAAAATCGAGTCCCTATTGCTCGGGTTCCACATGAAAATTTGAATTAAACCTACGCGCACCTTTTTAAATCGAGTTTCGGAATTCCTTATGTATTGGTTTCTTTGCCTCTTGAGTTCATGATTTACCGATCCCCGACTTCCTCTGTAGTCCTGACACGCATCCCACTGAATGGATGGTTCAGATTCCATGTCAGGGTTTCCTCTAGGGATTTCCCCGATCCTTTGACCACATGAATACCAATTTGCCGATTCCCGATACAATGGTCCTCCGACGGCTCTCGGCCTTTCACTTGCCACCTTTCCTCCACTGACTCCTGGGTGGCCCACTCGTTATATGCCTTATCGAGAAATTGCGTATCGCGATTTCGCGATGTCTGATGCAATTGTGCACGGGACTCGTGAAACTCTGATTCTCGATTCTCCGATGAAGCCTCCTATCGAGCTTCTCCTGGTGGTGCCCGATCGCTGCCACGCATCCTTCCAAATGGATGGTCCTGATTATGTCAGGATTTCAAGACTTTCAATGTCCCAGTTCTCACGACCTNTGGATTATCTCCCTCGCAGCTTCTGCAGATCTGACGGATTTTAAGCCCACTGTACCTGAGCACCCTGAAATCTATCCATAGATCATCACATAGTTTCCTATCAATACCCAAATTTCTCTGGGTATTCTTCTCATGAGAGAGTATCACCAAAACTCAACCATACATTGATTTACTTACATGAAAACTCTTCTTCATCCTTTGTTTCATCCTTTGCCATCAATGACAATATTTCCAACACATAACATGCATTATATTCTCTTTTTTTCGGCAGCAAGATAGTCAGCCTTGGACAAAGCACATCCTTCCGTTTGTTCTCTAATCATTGGGATCCAATATGACCTTAGGAATTTGTTCTTGTTACATAGATTTGTGTCCTCCTCCATTTGGTTACTCTTCCAAACATATGGAGATTTTTTTATGCCTCATGTATCATGAACTTATGTTAATATTACGCTCTCATCATTTTGTCATGATTTTTTCTAGGGGAAGTTTTATCCAACCTGAGTCAGACATTCTGTAGTTTATCTCTTGAATTTCATGAGTCAACCATCTCAAGAGTCTAGTCAAGTTTAGATTCAAAATCAATGAAGTTTTGCGCCTGATAATCGTGATCCTCTAGTATTTCCCCTGATGACATGTCGAAGACCTCAGGATAGTGAGTCTTACACTCCTATTGTACTCCTACATGATCTTTTGAATATATAGAAGTTGTTGCTCAAACAATGAAGTCCTCATCTCCAGCCACAGACATCAATGCTTCTTGAAGATGTGTAGCATATTGTACTTGGATATCTTCAAATGATCGTGAGATGTAGATCCACTATGTATTGTTCGTGGATGCACTTTATATGGACATTTATATTTTATATAGTATTCGTATGTGACATGGATCTAAAGTGTATTTGATTGGAAACCATGCTTAGCTTATCCTGAGCATGGGTATGCCCACCTTAGAGAGATTATCATTATTTTTGTAGATGGCACTCTCATGAACACTAGTCTCGGGCTCACTCAACTCTGTGCCTTCCCACTGTGTAAATATATTGTAATGTATTTAGGCCATCAATTTCTTTTTTGACCTCACACATTAGGGGGAATATATTATAGTACAAAAATTCCTTATCTGTGCATATAATACATTGGTTGTTTCACTTACATACTTTTCCAAAATATTGTTGAGGCTTCCTCTTAAAAAAACATTTTTGGATAATGTGTGCACCCTGTTGCACTAATATCCCATGTACACAAACATGTTGCATGCTAGTTATCTCGTGTACATATGTGAGATGCATGCTATTTAGCTCACATTTATCTCCAAAAGTTGCAAAAAATATAAAGTTGCAAGGAATTCGACGGAGTTTACGGGATATGGAGGGTTTCCTAACCATTTTACCCCTTGTATCCCATCCCCAAACCAATACCATATTTTTCTCATATAAAAATAGGTCTTGGAGGGTCATTTATGAAAAAAAGAAAGAGAATAATAAAACTCTTCCAAAATCCCTTCCCCTTCTTAGCCCATTATTTGCATCCTATTCTGAGTTTTGGCCTCAGCCTTCCCCTCCTGCCCTTTCTCCTTATGCAACCCTTCCTCCTTCCCTGGGTGATAAGTTCGTTGTGATAAGCTAATGTGGGATTGATGCAATTGGATCCATGATAGAGAAGCCCGAGCCTGGTTCATGGAGCAATTCTTGATAAAGCTTGTAATCCTTTTTATCTTAAAATTGAATAAAAGAGTTCATTCTTGTCCCATAACACTATGTCTACATTATTTTGTTGATTTGTGGATTTATATCTATGTATAAATTTTTAAAGTGATTAGTAGAGATATAATATATTGTTGCATTGTATTTCTAACCTTTTGTAGGTCATCTTTGGGAGGAGACCAATAATCTAAGAGGCAACAACAAGTGAAAGAGGTTGACATAGACCACAAGGACTAAAGGTACACTCATTAATCCTCTTTCCTTTCTTTCTCTTCACTTAGTTTAGTTGGTTTTGGGGTATTTTAAGGGTAGAACTGTATTTCAAGGGAGTTAGCGCTCTGCCTTTACCTTTGACCTAGTATAGGGGGATTTTACCCATAACACCCCACATTCCACATTCAGTTATAGTGGTAGAAGATATGCTGGGGTTTGTCCCTAAGATAAGATATGTGGATCATGATGTGATAGAGGTAGAAAAGTTTCCATAGCTTTCATAGGAGGTTTACATGGAAAAAAAAGGGTCAACTTCGACAAGAATTCTGATACTAGAGCCCAAACGGTGGATCACATGGATTTATAACACTAGCATTATGAATTTATTGGAGATCCCACACTTCAGTAAGGGGAAGGATATTAATGCATGCATCAAAAAACTATTGGTGCAGGTTCATGGAGGGATTTTTTGGATGGACATACCTGTCCCCATCAATGTTGATTTAATTTCTAAACTTAGAGGACTACCAACAGATGGGGTAAAGCTTGAGCAATATCTTGATGAAAAAACAAAGGAGAAGGCCATTGTAGAAGAAGTGAAGGCTCAATTTGGAACTGATAGGGATAACATAGGTATGATCATTAAGAACATCAATGAACCAGCCACCATATTTGCAACGAAGTTAATGGCCATAGCTACTTAGAAAGTGTCACAAAGAAGAGGCTCCGATAAGGGTAGTTGCAGCAGCTGCGCAGTGCACAAAAGGAATAGTTCTAAGTTGGGAACCGTATCTTCTCAATTTATTCTTATAAGACTACAAAGATGCGTAGGATATTGTAATGGAGTTCACTATTCTTGGTTATTGATATTAATAGCCTTAGACACATGGGAAAATCCAAAGTACTCAACATTTTTTGATAGAAGAGGAAAGTGTCATGCAACAATATATGAAACCTTGCAACACAACATAGACCCATAAGTAGAGGAAGGTGTTACGAGGAAAATCTCTCTATGACATGGGGTAAAACAAAATAGACATAATGACACAAAGAAATCAAATCTAATCCCAAGTATGCTATATAAATGAAATGCTAACAAGATAGGGCCAAGATCCTACCTCGTTTGGACATTCGATGAATACCACCGTTGAGCATGCAACTTAAAGATTTATACTTGCAACTTGTCCTCAACAACCAATATATGCAAGAATATGGTGATAATATATAATGTTAGCATATATATTATCATAATCCATTAACATCCATGACAAATATTCCCATGGAATAATAATTCAAATATTTGCAAGATATCAATTGGACGAGAAAAGAGAATTTATATTAAAATAATCAATAGAATTATAAAGGTGAAAAACTTATGTAATGAAACATATCAGAACTGGGAAACTAAGTTCCTCCAGCTGGGCCTCCACCACTTCAATCCTCCACAAATTTCAAGCTCATATAAAGGAGACAATGAAGTTCTCCATCAAAAATAAGGAAGAGCTTGGGGGATGAACAAGGGGTTCAGACTTTCAAGGACAAAGGGATGCAGACTCAATATGAAGTGAAGTTTCTCCNTTTCTCTCAAATTTAAAATTGTTCAATATCATGAAGGCTTGGATATGGCTCAATTTATAGCCTTCAAATGGAATTGAAGGTCCAATTCAAAGCGTTTCTAGTATATGGAAGGTCAAGGATCACGGATATCATTACATGGAATGGAAACCCAACATAATTTTTAATTTTGAGCACCAAACCCAATGTACACGGGTTGTAGTGGAGCAACCTACATATACGCTTGTTTTCTAACTGATAGGGCACGTATATGTTGAAAAATGTTTTTCTTTTCTCTAAAAGGTACAAAAGGGGACTTCAAGTATACATGGGTAAATGGAAAGGCCATCCAAGAAATTTGCATGGGGTGAGGAAAAATTTATTGTAACATATTCCCCCTAAAATTTGAGGTCATAGGAGTATCTGCAATGGCCTAAATATATTATAATTCCCATAAGTGGAGTAATGGAGACTCAGATGGAAGTGTTAGTTACTCATGAGAATATTACAATCCATAGTGACTTTGTACACATGGCTGCAAATCTAAATTACACTGCAGATCCATGTGGAAATATATAAAATAGTTGTTCATGGCCATGAATAGGAAATAAAAATAAGAAATATGCCATAGGCTATCATATTCACGAACAAGGCATAGTGGAATCTAGTCTCAAAATCAATATGAATATATCTATATACAATGGAGTACAATGTGACCTCCCATGATCACTAGAGTCATATAGGTACTGGTCCAATGAAAGACAACAACATATTAGGAATGTTTCTACTCTAAGATGGAGGTCGTGTACACTATTTGTCGAAGGTGCAATTCTACATCATGTGAATAGAGGAGTTGAGTTCGAACACAATGAGAATTCCTTTGATTACTAGTCATTAAGGTATATCGTTAACAAACGTGAGACAACCTACTGATAATGAAATTAGGTATCAAGGCACTGAGTACACTCTTACAAGTGTAAATAAGGGTGTCGAGGTTGAACACTTGAAGAATCCATCGATCATGAGACATTGATGTATTCCTAACTTTCGATGGTGGGAGAACCTACCACTGATAATTGAAAGCCTCTAGGTACTGATAGGACTCTAGGTCTCATTTCCAAAATAGATGAGATGAACTCGATGGAAAGATAACTGCTGAAAGGAGAGCATTAGAGAATCTCTCATCATTCAAAATGAGGTACAAAGAAATATCTTGATGATTAGGAGGAGCTCAGACGAATAACATGTTCATGAACCAACAACCTTGTGTGTCTCCCACTTGCACTAGATGAAAGTAGTGCATGAAAGAGACCCTCTGAGTAGCATCCAATAAGAAAGACTGGTGAAAAAGGTGATGAAACCACCAATAAGGCTAATGGAATCCAAGACACTACATGAATCCCAATGTGTGAATAGATTTATTATCATCGAACACAAGGGAAACCCCCTAGTCAATGACCAATGAGGAGATGTCAACTGTTGGGCTCAAGGTTACATACCCATAATGAAAGTAGGACCAAGGTGGATGGTAGGACTACAAATTCATGTGACTTTGAGATACACTGAGGGTATGGCCAACATGAAAATTCAAGAGTTATAAGAAATTTCTGACACAAGCTTATAGACTTCCTTTGAACAAGAGAATGAGACATATGGATAAATTAGGAATCATCGACTTGATGATAAAACTCCGTGATGCAGGAGGAATAAAAAAAATCTCCATAGGGACTAGAAGAATAACTAGTTGAAGGAGTAAACTCTAAGTAGCAAGCTCAAATTCCTAAGGTCACGCTAAAACCAAAGTTTGGATGAAAGTGGATTTAAAAGTTTGTGCTCTGTTCAAAGGCGACACGACTGCTGCCGATATGAGATAATATTATTTTCCTTCCTGTATTTTTTTTTCATAGGAAAATAAATGTTATGATATAGGAGAGGAAACGAGTGTTGTGAGTAAGAAACTAGCTCCAAACAGTGGAACATACCTATTCTCAATGAAAGTAAGTGCATGTGGGGCATGGACACTCGGGGGGATGTTTCCTCTTAGGTTATAGGGTGTCAAGCTGCAAAATATGTAAAAAAGGCTATGCTTGGCTAGTGATGCAAATTGTTGAGGTAAGAGTCTTATAACGAGGAGAGAACCAACAATAGGATCAATATTGCAAGAAGAATGATGGAATGCAATTACAAATTAACTCCAAAGAATGTCCTTTTTCATATATTTAGTTCCCTAGGCTCGAAAAAAGTATAAAATAATACCTAGGAGAACTCTTCTAGCCAATGGTTATTAGAGTATTCATTTTTCATAAGTAGTCTACTTGGTCTAAAAAAGGGTTAAACTTACACCAAATATACATCCTTTCAAATCCATTTAACAAATGTGAAAGAGACAAGTTCACTCTACAATATTTTCATTTTTTAGAGAGATAGAAAAGAGCTTAACCAAGAATAGGGGGGAGTCCTATAGGTAACGGTCAGAATGATTGTGAGTAAGAATGTGTGGTTCAAACACAAAGTCATATTGAAACGACAAGGAAATCTCGGTCTTATGGAATAACTTATGCATGGGAATCGAATAGCACAAAGGTTATAACTAGGGAACCCATGTTTGGTAAGCCTCTACCACTTAATAACGACACTTCTAGTAGCAGTAAAAATGTTCTATGTTGCTAATAAATGGGTTCGTACCTAACACGTATGGATCACGGTCATATTTTAGTGTCCCCAAGACCAATCCCTTTGTAAATCTGGTTTATGAAATGAATTGTAAATATTTGTTATAGGCTGGTGAGCCAAGTTTGTATAAGCCGGTGGGCTTATGTGATGGTTAGGCCAAAGAGCCTAAGGGTTGTAGGCCAAGGGCATGATTTTGTACCTTTATGTATGCAACACATTAATAAAATATAAACACCACCACGTGCAGGCTGACATGATGAATGAGTGATGGGGGACTAAGCATCCATATAGAGGGTAAGGGATTAGGGGCTGGAAGGTGGGAAAAGGGGGTAAGTGTTAATCCTAGGGGGCTTAAGCCTTAGGAATAATAATTTAATATTATTCCAAAAGACATGTGAATAATATGTCTTATCCTAAGTTCTTTTGGAAGGACAAGCAACTTCCAAATAGAAGGAACGCATGCAGTTGCATGGGTGACAAATGTCAATCCTGGCCCATGCAAATAGAGGGGCTGAGATGAGCCATGATGGGGGTTTCTCCCTCCATTCTACCCAACCATCTGAGTGTGAACTAATCCAATCTCTGCAGAGATACCCTCGTGCATCCTCTGAACCAGAAGAAAGGCATGTGTTTTTTCTGAGATAGCCCATACATCCTACTGTGAACCATGGATTCTGAATCTACCTCTACATGGACAACCCGTCACGCATCTTTGAGAAGTCTGTGTGTTGATTTCGGGGATAGCCTATGTTGATTTCTAGAAAGACGATGCACCCTCTATCTGAGTAGATCGAGCCTAAGTGTGGAGTTTCTGTTCCAAATCCATAACCGTGAGAACATCCTATCATTGCTAAGCCTGTTGGAAATCCCGTGTCTATTTTCCCCGTTGGTTGTTGTGTCCACGCAATGTTGGATTGTGTGTGGCTTGTTGGATAGTTAGTACTACACTCTCTCTAGGTGAGAGAGGTGGTGAAGTTGGAAGAATAGGTTGTTGGTCTATGATCGATTCTCTCCAGGTGAGAGAGTGCGCAGAGGAAGGAGAGAACTCCTGGAAGGAACCCTGTAGCTGCCACAGAGCTTGGAGAATTTCAGTCCGGTTTGCTACTGAAACCCAAGACAAGGGAGGTTAGCAGCCAAAGGACTATCTAGGTGAAAGTGAAGGTTTATACTCCTAGGGTGGAATAGGCATGTGGGGGAATAGAGTCTGTGGGCAGTGAGTATGAGTGGTTCCTAGGAGATAATTCCTTCCTTGTGACTGTGTGATTTCTCTGTAACCTCAACCTAGCCTAGGCTTCCTTGCCTTGGGATGGAGCTTAGTCCCAGATGGGGGGTGACCCACTGCTGAGCTGATGAGCAGTGTGCTCTAAGGCTGGGAGGTTCGTGGAAGGCTTGGACCTGGTTGGTGGAACTACTATCATTTCCAAGATAAGTACCAGATGATGTTTTAATTTATGTTTCTGCATGTTTGTGTATTTATAATTATCATGTACTCTATTGTGCATATGAATTAATTCTAATGCCATGTTTAGAATTATGATAGCAATAATTTTTAGACTTACTCTGAACTCTAAATGTATTTCTTGCTTAAATGCATGTAGATTACATAATGCCTGTATGAGTTATGTAAAAAGTAGCGTTACACATATGATGATGCAAGAGTGAAAAATGGAGTGACAATCTATCCTATATTTCGGTGAAAGAATATACCTGCCGAAGGAATGAACGGGTGCTATGACGCTAGAAACCGCAAAAAATCCTAGAAAAAACCACCAAAAACCAATTCTTTCCACTACACTATTAGTCTATAAGGTAAAAAATTAGCACAAACTATATGAAGTGGGTAAAAAATTCCTACTAATAGTAAAAACAGACCATTTTACCATATTGTTGAGGAGTCCTAAATCCCTTTAACTCAACAGTAGGAACCAAACCTGCCATTGAGGCCCAATTAGACTCTGTGGCATTTGATAGTGGAATGGTTCTCCAGATCTGTCGATCTAGCCAAATAATCGATGGGCTTTACGTAGTGATTGACAGGATATATTCTTATGAAAATTCCTCCTTCAGTTTAAATGTTCTCTTTTGTATTTTATTTTATTAGGTGGGTCTGCTAAAATATGTGTGTTGGTATAAAATAACTGGGTAAAAGGGGAAATCTTAACTACTAAAGAAGGTTGAACTTGGGATAACCCTTGTGCTCTAGCATGTAGAAAAATATTTTCATACCTGTGACAAGCCTAGTACTAATACATCAAATTGCTGGTATTTTAATTATTCACTGAGATACAATTATCGAAAGAAAACATACATGAAATAAAATGATGGTAAAAAAAAAATAGTTTCCTTAGATATACCATTACTCACACATTAACACAATGATTTGCTTTCCATCATTAGAGACAAGAACTATAAAAATATTGAATCAACTAACTTATTAATAGATTCAGAAACATTTACTCATTACATAATCCATTCATGAGATAAAGTCAGAAGTAATTTCTCCTTAGATCCAATCACACATGCCTTTGATGTAAAACATAAATCTGTCTCCGGTCCAAAACATGGCTTCTCAATTAAGGTAGTTCTGAAATATTTATTTACAATTCCAAAAATGAGGGTCTTTGCCAAAATCATCGACCTCTTCTAAAAGGTCGATCTTCTTATTTATAACAAATCATTAACTAAAAATAGCTATCAAAGGTGAAATATAAGTAAAACAAAACATTGCCACATGGCACTTCCATCTCTCTGTCTTCTAAGAGTCATTGAATGGTCTCACTGAAGTGGATGACTCTTCTCATACTATGACCATTTGAAAATGATTTCCTCACATGTGTTGGCATATAGGAATCTGTGTTGGTCCATCGGGGCTGAAAAGATCTCCTTTGCTTCTACTACCCATGCCCAATACTTGAATATTTTGATCCTTAACTGCTATAATATTGTTCGAGCCTTGATTGGGTGCTCCATGAACTATTGTTCTTGTCCTGGCGCCATCTTCACCACCTTTGATATCTTTGTAGTCCACACTGAGTCTTGTTATACATGTTGTTTGGCTATGTCATGCAAGTCTACAAAGTCCTCGGGTGATCTGAATTGTGGGAGACTGATGTCCTTCATCTACCGATTAATATTGACCCAACTTCTTTCGCAATCGGCCCATTTCTCTTGAATCTCCCACTGAGGTTATTGGGCCATTTTCACCCAGTATTTGGCTACTTTCATTATCCAAACTACGTTTCTTTCCCTCAGCACCTGAATGTCGTGCTCTTCGGCGTCCCGACCCTTTTGAACCACATTGATGTAATAAATTATTTCTATTTTATGGTGGGACTTCTCGTACCATATTTCCACATCTTTGCAGGTCACTAGTGCCATAAGAGTGTCTTCTTGGAAGTCAGCTATCCCTGCGGTAAAAAGGTGTCATTCATTTTTGAATTTGTTGTAGGCATCTTGGAATTTGCTTCTCAAAAATACCATGGTCTGTGTGGAGTCCTGATATTATTTCTCCAGATGGCGCAAATGCTCCAGATCCTTTAGTGCATTGACCAAATCCTCTTCGTCTTTCCTTTCTCTATCTAGGGTGGCATCTGTGATCACCATCCCTGTGACGATAAGATTAGATGTTTTGGCATGATCTATGATGATCAATTTTTACTCCATGGTGATGAGGATCAAACTCTCTAAATTAAGCCTCCTTTTATTAGTGGTTCTCTTCATGTTGGCTTTCCTCTTTCAGTCATAGGTGATTTCTTGCATATCAACGACCTCATCAATCAATTTGGGGATTTTTTGTTCTCCCCAAGTAAGAGTGTTTCCCAGGCTCCCGATGGTGTATATATGTTCAAGATTGGGTTCCTGAACCTCTTTTGTATGTCCTGATGGATCGGCCTCTGGTTGTTTCTCATCGGGTGGTAAGGTACTGGCCAAAACCGAGGAATTAGGGACAGGTTTGGTACTTACCTGGTAATCGGCTATTGAGATGTCGATTTCCCATTGTGGAATTTCTTCTTCTTGTTTGCCCGATTCTATCTCATCCATTGAGTTTTCCATTGGGGTTCCTGGTATGTCGAGAGGCTCAGTGTCCAAGGCACTTTCCACCTCATGATCATTTTGTGGGTGGCCTTGGGTTGAAGTATCAGGACCCGGGGTGGATTCTTTCTTAGGCTCTTTCTCCTTTATAATTCGCATTGGAGTGACCAGGGACACCTTTGAAATCTCCTCATCATCGTAGATGATGAGG
>JASDQU010355585.1:0-11999 GCA_032191745.1 Picea mariana
TCACCTCTCTTGATTGACATTGAGTTACTTATTGCATCTGTAAGCTAAATTTGTAAAACGTTTTTGCTCTTTGTCTCTCATTTTGACTCTTGGATCAAAGCTGACGTCACACCTGTAGCAGAAATAGTATAGGTGACACAGCGTTATATTGTATATGAGCTGATTTGACATGTTCATTGCATTAATGATATGACACATGGTTTAATTGCACATTGAATGCTCTTGTCTATTGCTTTATTGAAGAAGTAAATTAAGCCTTTTAATCTTTGCTTAGCTATCATTGACTTCGTCAATAATAGCATTTGATCGTTTGCTCATATATATGATAAAGATAGTCGCTGATTTTATGAAGTACTAACCCACTGCAAGCACATATTCTAGTTGTATTTGTCTTGTCTCGCAAACAGGTGCATCTTCAGTGGCCTTATCTCCTTGACTATCTCTTCTTGGGCAGNAGTGGGTGGGGAAGCTCCTGTTACGCCGGTTTCAAGCCCTGACTCAAGCTCTTTGGACCTTTCCTACAAACCGTGCGATAACAGTTCCTACATGTATGCTTCCCTGACCGCAGATTTATGCGTTGAACGACAGATCTTTGTAGCTTTAAGATGCCAAAATACATCTATACCCTAGAAAAAAAAAAACCCACAATTTTCTGCCAAGGAAAGTGCTCTGATACCACTTGTAAGGTATCAGATATATTATATTAGCAGAAAAGAGAAATAATGCAAAGAATAATACAGAAATAGAAACAAAATACGAAAATACTACAAAGATAACAGCGAAACAAAAAATCATATGGAACCACAACACCAAAATTATACCTTTATTGATAGGAAACAATGTTCACTTGTCTCTTCGAGGGGGCAACCTCCACCAGAGAAGAGATCTATTACAATAATTCTCAAGACAAAGACTTCTCATGCCTCTTTCTCTTATTTATACTAATTCTATCTTCTAAAGAACCTTCTAGCGGAAGATCTTTCTAGAAGCGGAAGCTTCTATTAGGTCTTCTTACATTGACTTGTTCTCATTTATTAAATAGGCCTTATAGATTAACGTCGGCCTTTATTACATGGAAAATATATTGTTCTACGGTCTACCTACACGAGGGGTTAGGGAGGTTAGGTCCCTAACACAAGTCAAAGACTCTTATGGATGAAAAGCAGGTGCTTAGCAATGCTTTTATATGTCAAACAATTCCTCTTGACACTATGAATGAAGGTGTGTCTGCTCCAATTCCTTTCACAAGCAAAGGAGATCAGCACTCGAGAAAGTTGTTGTATGGAAAACTATTGTAACTCGAGGGAACCAATTTACAAGATCCCTAATGCTCATCTTCACCTTTTCATCTTTAGACCCAAACTCAGATTATCCACACACTAAGGCAATAAACAGTGTGAATTGTCATTGATTTTTTGCCACGTCCAAACACCTGCCTTACACACTACATGCAGCCATGTGCCACCTCTTTATCACTTAAAGGTGCTTCTTTTGTCTTTTCCACATTGTACCACTTTTGTCCTTTCCACGTCATACCTGTCAAAATTTTCAATGGCAATTCAATGCATTCAATTTCAGATCTGAAAATTACTTCCAAGTGACCTCAAACAGTAAACTAGGGTTGTTATCACTAAATAATTTTACACTGAAATTATAACAGAAAATTATAGAGGAAACATAAAGATCAAAGAGAAATCATCCATATGCATGAGACACAAAAATTTATGTTCTGTAAAATTTATGATTGAGAATTTCTGAGATCAAAAACAGTCCTCCCAACAAATTTACAGATTCAGCAAAATCCCAAAATTCTTCCAACTTGCAGACTCGATACAAACCCTACCTGGTTGAAACCTGTACGACCTGCTGACGTAATCCATACGGACTTCTTATGTTAGTCATACTGACTATACAGACTATCTGTACCACATGTGCAATTGTCCTCCCTTGGCAGAAAAATCAGAAAAACAAAATGTCCAGAAACCCTACGCCAAATTTGTCAAAGTGAAGAATTTCCTTGCTGAAATTTTGCCTCAATCTCCTTGGAACAAGTGCTCACTCACTTATGCCAACTCCATAATGTCACAATGAGATGTCGCAATGTCTCCTCACATTGCCTCTCCTTTTATAGGAGTATAATGAGTGAGTTTAGCAACCCCTTCTAAACTCAACATTAAATTAGAATTGTTTATTCCTCCATGTGGGTGTGAAGCCCCAACCAAGCCCCAACTCAATATACAAGGGGTTTTCACAAAATTAAAAACGCAATGTGAGTGGCAACAAATATTCCCACATGCCCGACACCAAGGCCAATGTGGAAATACCTCCCAATGCTACAAAACATCAACACTCCCTCTTAGGGAGGGAGGTGTTCCATCCACCATCACCTGGACATAACTCTGTCTCCCACACTGGAAGTGGTTCTTCCTCTCACACTAGATCCACTACCACAGCTACTCCCTCTGACACAAAAGAAAATCTTTCTATAAGACATGGACCCTTCTTGGAAGATACCCTGCTCCTAGAAGCCTCCAACTTCTGAGTGTCCTGCCTGGCCATCTCAACCTATGACACCTTCTTGACAGTCTTGGAAGACTCTTCTCTCCCACCTGAGCCTAAAGGTTGACTCCCTCTGGATGGATGGATCTCCCTCTGAGCCTATTGACTCCCTCTGAATTTGCACAACCTTCAAAGCTACCTGCCCTTTGTTCACTATCACTTTGTTGTCTTTTTCCATAGATCGCATAGGCTGGCCCTTTAAAGTTTCTTTCTCTAACTCCAAGAACCACTGCTCTGTCTGAGTTGGGTCCTCTAGGCATGAACAATGATTGTCCATCCTAGAATAATACCTCATATCCCTTCTTATCAATCTATGAGACTGAGAGCACACTCCTCCTGAGTTTTGGCACCCGTAGCACATTTGTCACTCTCAACACATCTCCTAACTCCATTCGGAATGACACTGTCCAAGATCCCTGCACTACATGCTTGGTACCCATACCAAGTTCCACATACAAATCTGAGTCAGATTCTGTGAATTTCTCAAACAATTCCCATGCTCCTGTCATATGACATGTGGATCCACTATCCACAAACCAAGTCCCACTATCGGAAAATGCACCAGAAAGGGAAGAGACTAATAAGAACTTTTGAAGCCTGTCTGCAACCTCATTCACCACTATTGATGATTCCTGCTTCTTCCCTTTCCCTTTCTTCCGCTATGGACACTGTGAAGCATAATGGCCATGCTCATGGCAAGCAAAGCACTTGACCTTGCTAAGGTCCTTCTTCTTTTGTTGTTCTGGAGATGCCTCTCCCTGTGTTCTTCTTCCAAGAACCATTTCCTCTTCCCTTCCTAGCATGAGAAGCTAGGGCTAGGCTCTCATCATCGCTACCTCTCTTCCTACCATTCCTGGACTCTATCCAAGCCTCCTCCTGGATGCAATCGAACCACAATCTATCAAATAGTGGAAACATCTTTCGTGCACAAATCCCTTGCACAAATGGTTCCCAAGACCCGAGAAAACCATTCAATGCCACATTCACCAACTCTTTGTCATCAACTGCATCACCAATGGCTACAAGTTGATCACGAATCTAAGTGATCCTCATGAGGTAGCTAGCAACTATATCTAAACTGTGTTATAGTGCAAGTTGTAGGTTGGGAAAAGTCCGACCCAACCACGGAACAAGTGCTACAACTTGGAAATCCTACACTCAATGTCACCTCAATGTAGGTCCCGCACTTCAAGGGTGACTAGGTCACTCTAGGGAGGCGATCCCGGTGACCCTAGGGGGATTGAAATGGAGATGGAGGGAAGTGGAAATGAAGCCCCTAGAGGTCAAGTCTAAATGGAAAGAAAGGTAGGGAGAGATGCCTTGTAAGTTAAGAAATGGCTTCCCCACAGGTATAATACTTCTCCGGATGATTGTACCTGCCCAAGACACAAGAAAACACACTTTACAATGATAGATATTAGTTGGATCAGCAAGTTGAGCTTGATGTCCCTAATTTTCAGCAATAGATAACAGTATATATCAGCAAATAAATGGTACTATAAGCTGCTCAATAAGTGCTAGATATCAAGTAGAAATTGCAAGAGAAAGACTAGCTAAACTCAAGATGAAAAGCCAATATTCTAGCACAAAAGATAAGGCTATTGTAAACACCTATCTGCAGCAAATTATATCAGCCTTATGGCTGTAATATTCAATGTATTACAGCAAGAAAATCAGCCACTGAAATCTCCTCAAACTTTGCCAAAAAGTGCACTGGACCAAGGAGAGCAAGTGTGCAAACTTTGAACAAAATCCAATGGTTGATAAGAGAGTTATTCAAGCAACTAAGTTAGGGTTTCTGCATCCCTAATGGATGAAGATGCAATTTTGTAACAAAATAAATAATTAGTCCCTATATGGGGATTCCCTATTGGCTGTGAGGTGCCCAAGGCACAAGGAAAACAATCCACTTTGCAAGAAGTAAAAATGGCCGAAAATCACGTTTCCCAATGCAATATTTTATTTCTCCAATGCAACAAATCAATGACTAGTGCCTTTACTATTGGGTTAATAGAGTCACAAGGAGCTTAGGGAAGCTACCTCCTTGGGGGTGTAAGCCCTTTTACTCCCCAAGGCAAGTTTCTTTGAGCTAGGGTTTAATCTAAGAGGGTGTATGCCCTTATACTTCTCTTAACAAACCCTTGTTATTAATGAGATGAAGTAACAAAATGGTGAAGACTGGTGGGGGTGTATGCCTTTATACTTCTCACCTAGATCCTAGCATAACAATACTTGAATTGAATAAAATGATAGAAAAAGACTAAAAACCATACCAAGATCAAGAGAAATGCTAAGATAATCCACCACAAGAGCTAGAAAGCATCATCCAAAGATAGCGCTAGGCCTTCCTCCATCAACCATTCATAACATAGCCATAAGAGCTAAAAGAGCCAAGAGGGCCGAAAATTTCAGACCAAGTCTCTCACAAGAGGGAGAGTTATGATTTAAAATGAGATCTTATGATCTTTATTTATACTAAAGTAGATAACATAGTTTGTCCACAAATTAAGGAGTAAAACACAAGATTAGGGGTCAACAACCCTAATCTTGCCCCCTTAACAAAGTAATATTAAACAATTCACTTAAAATTTAACTTTTTGCACAAATTAAACCCTAATTTAGGAGGACGTCACCCCTTTAGGGGACGTTTTTCCACTTTGAGGAAGTCATTGGTGTTGGAGAAGCATGGATGGGCCTCCAAAGGCCATGTGTCAAGCATCTGGGCACTCATATCACGGTGAAGACCTTCTTCTCCTCAAAACGTCCATGTGTCAAAGAGTGGCACCTCACCACCATGCCCTAGCCCCCAAGGTAATGACATCAAGCTGAAAAGTGGGACGTTTTGCCCCTCCTGGGCAAATCAAGCAAGGGGCAAGCTAGGTTGTCCAACTCCCCACATCTAAACCCCTAAGTTAAAGAGAGACTTAAAATTAACTAAAAGTAGCCTACATATTTGCACAACATTTACATTTCCTTGCAATTTCCATTTCAGCAATTTATTTTCAAGTATTCATATTCCATTTATTTTCTGTAAGTTATTCACATTATTCTTTATTTCTTATTCAAGCATTCTTTAATTCTTTAGGAAGTAATTGTTTATATGTAAAGTTATTTTGTGAATCATTGTGTGGATAAATTTATTCTTTTATTTCAAGTTGTAAAAATACTTTTTTGTGAATATTTATTCAATGAGTGGAATTTAATAATCTTTAGGCATTGGTCTAATTGTTTATAAAATAAAGGTTTGCTTGTCATTGAAAGATTGGATATTGCATTGGTTGATTGTCATTGGGTTGGGTTTCCCTAATCAATAAATTAATTAACTCCTGAAACTAATAAAACCTTCACATAGCTTAATAGGGTCTACCCCCTTTGGCTTCCCTAGGAGTGAGCCTAGACAGAAGGAGTCCAAATTGAGGTGACAATGGGTCTAGATTCAAGTTTGTGCCTCCAAGGACACACCAAGTGGGTTGGAGACTTCTCCACGTTTGTAGGTGTGTATTAGGACGGAAACAAACAATCTTCTTAGTTTATGGGTTCTAAAAATTATAACCTTTCTTACCATCTTTATAACCAACAAAGATACACTTTTCATTTTTATTATCCAGGTTACTCCTATTTTCCTTTGGAACATGTACGTAAGCATCACAACCAAACACTCTGAGATGTTCAAGAAAGGGTTTCTTACCAGTCCATGCCTCATGTAGAATTTTCATCCAACACTGATGAGGCTGATCGATTGACCAGGTAACATGCAGTACCCACTACCTCTGCCCAGAATTCCTGTCCTAACTTAGCACCACTAAGCATGCTCCTTGTTTTTTCCATCAACATTTTTTCATCCTTTCTGCAACACCATTCTGCTAAGGTGTGTATGGAGTAGTATTCTACCTTGTTATATTGCACTTTTTATAGAATTTTTCGAATTCGTTTCCATAGAATTCTCCACCATTATTCGTCCTCAACACCTTTATTTTGTTCTCTGTTTGATTTTCTACTAGAGCCTTAAACTCTTTAAATTTATCAAATACCTCAGATTTCTTCCTAAGAAAATAAATCCATGTGTTCCTTGAGAAATCGTCTATGAACGAAACATAATACACAAATTTACCTAGTGATGGAACATGCACAGGTCCGAACACATCACTGTGTATCAACTCTAAGATCTCCTTTTCTCTTGTAGCACTAGATGGGAATCTTACTCGATTTTGTTTACCATATATGCAATGTTCACAGAAATCAAAATCCAAGGTGCAATTAGACATACCTTCAACCATACCTTTACCGTGTAGTGTTCGAAGGCCCTTTCTCCAATATGTCCTAGTCTTTGATGCCACAACATGGTCTTCTTTCCCAAGACAGTATTGATCATGTCTTCTTTATTTCTCTGCTCAGGGACAATAGAACTATTACACCCATCATTATAAGTGCTTCCCAACAACTTGTACATAGTTCCACACTGAACTCCCCTCATCAACACCATTTCTCCTCGTACCATCTGGCAAGTGCCCTTTCCTAATAAAATATCCACACCTGCATCGTCGAGCTTACTTACAAATATTAGGTTCCTAGATAGATTTGGAATGTGCAGAACTCCAAGGAGAGTTCTAATCCTTCCATCTTTCAACAACAACTTAACTCTTCCACATCCCATGATTTTGGTTGTTGAGTCATCTCCTAAGAAGACATCACCACCATATTACATTTCATATTCAGAGAACCACTCCCTATGAGGAGTCATGAAATGATGCACTTGATTCGATCAAGAATACACCACGATCTGCATGTGTACCTGTAGATGCCAGGTAAACATCTCCTTCTGTGAAGGTTTTCGCCTCTGTGGGAGAGGCATCATTAGATCCCTTTGCTTTATCAACATCCTTCAATCTGCAGTCTTCTTATAATTCCCAGCTTTACCACATTTCCAACATTTCCTCAAATATTTTCCTAGAGATTTAGATCTACCTCTAGATTTAGATCTCCCCCCCCCCAAAGACTTATTTTTATTTCTGTCTTGGGGAAGGCCTCTTACAAATAAAGCATCTGTGCTCTGACTATCCATTCTCTTCCACCTAATCTCTTCTAATAACAAGGATGAAACTACATCCTCATACTTCAATGCAGATTGAGTGATGCTACCAATTGCCACAACCAGATTATCCCAGGAGTCTGGCAAAGAACATAACAAAGTAATACACTTATCTTCTTCCGCAAGCTTAATATCAACAAAGACAGGTTGATTTACCAGAGTATTGAAGGCATTTAGATGCTCTATAAAAAAATCTTCATCTTCCATCCTAAGATGATACAACTTCTTTCGAAGAAACAACTTGTTTACCGAGGACTTTGACTAATACAAATTCCCTAACTTTTCCCAAGGACTTTGACTAATACAAATTCCCTAACACCGAATATGTCAGGTAGAGTCGAATCGTATTCCTTTCTCTTTTATCCAGCTTCTCCCATTCTTCTTTCAACATACTAGTAGATAGTGTACCAGGAGGTGGTGTACCAGTAGATTGTGTACCAGTTGGTGGTGTACCAATAGATTTTGTACCGGTAGATTGTGTACCATTAGGTTGTGTACCAGGATCCACGACAATCCATTGTTCTTTGTCTACAAGAAGGTCCTCCATCTTGAGCTTCCATAGCTCAAAGCTTTGATCGTTGAACTTCTCAATCTCGATTCTAGAACTACTTTCCATTCTCTTTCAACACATGAATCACCACTGCAAAGCTACCACTGGACCCAGGTTTATCACAAATCTAAGATAGATTTGATCTATCAAGACCAAGCCAAACCCTCAGCAACAAAGGCATCCCCCTGAAGCCAAAAATGTGCTCTGATACCACTTGTAAGTTCTAAACCTGTGAAGCAAGGAAATGCATATAGATTCTTAAGAAAAACAAAAATTAATCAATGGCTCATACACATAGTACACGAATTTACGCTGGAAACCCTTAACCGGGAGAAAACCAGCCTTCCTTAGTGTCACACCTTTCAAGTCTTTATTATATTAATTTCACCATTCACAATACAATATATAAAATATTTTTGGTATTCCGCAGCAACCAAAACCCTAATCCCTTAATTTAGGATTAATTTAGAAAACCGCCAAAAAACAAATTTTGAGGCGCTTCCCTAGAGCCGAAGGCTTCGCCTAATCAAGGGGGCCAATCAGGTGCTGGGATTGTCAAATCTGACGCACCCCCCCAACACATGAAAAGAATATAACACATAACCAACAAGTTTTCCAAGCATTGGATTAGGTTTAGGATAAGATAGTCATTGGGTATCCAACCACTAGGTTGCTTTGAGAGAGAAGTGGAAGGTTTTGTGTTTTACACCACTTTGCAAGCTCAAGACTAGTGTCGTTTTTATCTCTTTGGGCAATGGAATCAAGTCACACCTTGAAAATGGATCTAAGTATCCAAGAAGAATGAAGGTTTGAAACCCTAGGTACAAATACCTATGGACCTAGGATCAAAACTTGCAAGAAAATAAACCCTAAGGTGCAAATACTTATGGACCTTAGTTGTCATTTTCCTTCTTCAAATATGCTTAGTTCTTGATCCAAGTGAACTAAATCAAAACCCTAAGGTGCAAAGACCTATGGACCTGTTAACCCTTGGATTTTCACATGTGCAAATCTTGAGGATTAAGAGCCAGCATGTTCTATTTTGTTGGCATTCAGATATTTTTCCTAGAGATAGCTTGGCATGAGACAGAGTCATTTCCCATAGGAGTACAAGTACAGGATTGGTTTGGTAGTGTTCTTTGTTTCAGAGACGGAAGTTTCCACAGGTTTTCATGGATAGAGAGATTTTTGTTTTTAGCATATTCCCTACTTTTTAGGAGACAAAGATCAGAGGTCTGCATGGTAGTTTTGATCACATATTCAAATTCCTTGCGAACTCATGATTCCAATGAGCCTTTTCCGAACGACATGCGAGCAGTTTACTATTTTTAGCAGTTTAAGTTCCAGGCCTCAAATGATGATTCTAATCACATATTTGGATTCCCCCATTGAAAATCAAATCCGTTGAGTATATGTTCATTCGCATGCGACGAGATTCTATTTTTAGTAGTGTCTATTTTTAGACATTATATTTGGCGTGGTTCTCCTAGTAGTATCAGACATATTTGGACTTTTCCTATTTTTTAGGTTGGACTGCTATTTTTAGCAGGGCTATATAGCAAGTGTTGTCGCCATGTAGGGTGACATGTGGTAGGTCCAGCTTCCAACATCTGGCAGTGTCAGAGTGTGACATGTGGCACATACATGAATGAGGATATTAGGTGTTGTGGTTGAGTTATTAAAGCACATGCATTAGCTGAGTGTGAGTTGGCACACGTCAAAATTTATAAGTCTACGTGTTTTGAGTTGATTGAAGATAAACTTTCCCTTTCGTACACTTAAATCCTATTTTTTCCCTCACCTTTTTCCCCCTTTAACACATATCCCTATTCTCTAGCGCATATCCTCTCTTAAATTCCTATATTTTGTGTTGAGTTCCTATGTCTTAGTGCATTATTCCCTAAATCCTAGAGCATATCCTCTCATATTCCCTATTTCCTAGTGCATTGTCTTAATGTGCCTCCCCTTTTCCTATTTTCTAGCCTCCATTTTTTTCTCTCCCTAATTTCTAGCACATGGTTTCCTCATTAATGCGCCTCCCTTTTCCCTATTTTTTAGCATAATTCTCTTCCCTATTTTCTATCATATTGTTTCATACATGCACCTCCCTTTTTCCTACTTTTTAGCTTCCTTCTTCACTCCTCATTCTTGCACATATTCCCTATTTTATAGCGCTCTTTCCCTATTATGTAGGGCGCAACTCTTCCTTTTTTAACCCTACACACGCCTTTCACATGTGTTATCCTTCCTTTAACTCATGCGCCTTATTTTTCCCTCTTTTCACATGCTTTTTATTCTCCCTAAATAACACATGCGCATATCCTCACCACTCTTTAACGCATATCTCACTCCATCATGCATTTTTTCTTCCCACGTGCATGTGTTTCACTTAAGCGCCTCTATATTTTGGCGTTTTCCATTCTTATCTATACTTAGCCCATGCACTTTATCTTTTCCTCCTATTTTTCCACTCTTTTGCACTTCATGGGTCTATATAATGAAGTCTCCTCTTCATTGTTCTATTAGAGTTACTTCACACATACCTAGGATTTCTTTTTCCTATGGTTTTTCCTATGTTTATTAGTCATTATCCAGTCTCCTAAAGTTTAGGGGAGAATATTCCTCTAGGAGAATATTCTCTTCATTTTTCACTTCAGTTTGATCAATTGAGTGGAGTCTACATGCTATATTGGGATTATCACCAACTAATGTGCATTGTCCTTGGGATCATCACCAGACTAGCACATTACTCAAGTTTCCCTGATCTCCTCCTCACTTCACTCTGTTTCACCATTCTCTCCAAACTTGGTCCAGAATACTCAGTGTTTGTATCCACATTTCATTTAGTTAGATCCGCATTTGGATCTACCTGGAAGATGCACTCCCTTGAGGACTTTATCGAGTCTCTGACACAAGAGCAAAGAAAGCTCATCAATATGGGAAAAATCAAAGGCCCAAAGGCACATGCACTTACTGTGCAAGATGGTAGCGGTCATCAATATCAGAAATATAAAGACAAAGACAAAAGGAAAGCACATGCAAATCCAAAGAAGGAAGGGTACTCAAAACCCTTCCACGATGCCTCCGGATCCAAAGGTGGAAAGGGAAGAAAAGGGGAGAAATGCTCTTACTTCCATAACTTCCATATGAATGATTTTTATTCTTACTTTCAACTCCACCCTGTTGCTAATGAGGCTGAAGATATAGTAATGATACTTTTTGCAAACACTCTTCATGGAGATGCTCGGACATGGTATTATAATCTTCCTGATGCTAGCATCACCTCTATGCACCAGTTTGAAGAAGTCTTTCTTGAAAAATGGGGCATTAAATCAGAAGACATTCCGGTACTTCTAAAAAACTTTGAAGATATAAAACAAAATGGGAATGAAACTCTTTTTGACTTTCAGAGTAGGTTTGAGGGCACTCTACATCAGATTCCTAGAGCCCATCGTCCTGGAGAAGAGTATGTGGTCCATATCTATACCCATGCAATATTGGCTCACTTGGGTTTGCCCCTCCGTAGAAGGGCCCCAAAGACACTCAATGACGCTTATGGCATGGCTAAAGAAATTAAAAATAATATCTTCTCATCAGGGATAAATGACCTCTTCACCTCAGGTACACTTACTATGGAAAGTTTGTATTCCCATGAAAACCTTGTTGATGATTTCCAAGAAGAAGGGAAGCAGACCATCATTCAACATGAGACAATTGAAGACATAGCTGAGGAAACAGAATCTGAACAAAATGATGAAGTATCTATGTGTGTGCCTCCCTCTGATGAGGAGCAAGAACCTG